>VZUI01039712.1:0-79902 GCA_013401135.1 Cettia cetti
CATTGATGGGCCATTAACAGAAAATAGCTCAGGGGGTTTGGGAAGAGCACTGCTCCAACAATTGGATTTATCAGTTCGTGAAGATAGTGATAGAATACATTCCACACCATAACCCAGAACAGTGTAAAATAGCATGAAATGTGCTACAAACACAAGTTTACAAAGGAATTACACCAAACCAGGACACTAAAAGAAAAAATAAGCCCTTAATTATTCTCTTACTATACAAACCTTGCACCTTGCTCTTAGATTTTCAGGCTGGAGCAGCAACATTTTAACTACAGTAGATGAAATAGACTTGAGTAAAAATTAAATATTCCAGGCATTTTAAAAATAAACTCATGAACTTTTATAGGAATAGTCCATAGACTAAGGAAATTATAGTTGTGAGAAAATCTATCAAAAGATCAGAAAGCAATGGTGCATTGGGAAGTGTGAGACCTGGTGTGACCTAAATGATACATAAGGGTTGGACACTGTCCTGACTTCAATTATTAAATAACTCTCATCTTAGTCCATGAGTTGTTGAGGGTCTTTCCCTCCCCTGACTCTCCTTCCCATCCTATAGGACAGGGAGTGAGCAAGGAGCTGTGCAGCACTTTACCACCTGGGATTAAAACACAGCAAGGACAGACCTAATTTTGCTTCTCTAGAAGTAAGAGAAGCAGCTAAGGTCAGGGTCTAGTATTCTGTAATCTCTTTATTCCTAGGGGTATGTAGCAGATTCTCATTCTCAGCTCAGTTAGAGAAACTGCTCGCTGAGGAAATACCAGGAAAACTGATTTCCTCTGGAAGCCTGGCATCTAAACTGTCCATGGCCTTATCAACCCAACCAACTTCTCACATAAAAATTCTTTTAAAATATAGAAGACAAAAAGGTGAGCTCACTGAAGAGCCTTATTTAATAATTAAAGAATCACAGATTAGTTTGGGTTAGAAAGGACCTTTAAATGTCATGTGGTTCAATCTCCCTGCAGTAAGCAGGGACTGCTTTGTCTTCCTATTCAGTACCTCTAATTAAAAGCAAAAATGCAGGGGTTTTTTCACAGCTCCTTGTCAAGGGATAGGAATGCCCAAAGCTTCTGAGAAACACACATAAAAACCTAAGTTCAATATATTATGATTATGTCTTAATTTCTGATGCTTTCAGGGTTTCTCTGGAGAGTCACGCATAAGAATTTCCATCTGTAAGAGTTACAGCTGACATTTAGCTTTTCTACAGGTTTGCAAACAAGAGAGAAAAGCCTTGACTTCCTTCCTCTTCATCACAGAGCTCTCAGGTGCTTAAAGCAACTTGCCAAGAGGTAGTTGGCTTCAGGATTCTTTGATGCTGCAAAAGTGGTGCTCTGTTTTCTCAGAGGTGTTTGATTCCCAGTGACACCCATGTGACTCCCTGAGATGGAACGGAGACTCTGTGTTTGACAGCAAGAAATAGAAATTCAGAAAGGACTCATGGAGTGTATAACAGAGTTGAAAAGCACCAGCACAATTTCATAGCCCAGTATTACATCATAAAGCCTGAGCTGTCTCTATTCTTTCTTTTCACATGATATACCTGTCCCTTGCTATCCAGCACCACATTGAAAATAAATGAGGTTTTTCTGAGAGAGCACACTTGCACAACAGGAATAATTTGACACCAGCATTTGTGCTTGGGAGTTGTGTACTGTTAAAGGGGACTTGTATTTTCCAAAACAGACTATATAAAGATCAGGGTCCATTTTCATTTGGCAGATTGTGTAAATTCTCCAGTTCTTAGGTTACTTCTGGAGTATGACAAAAACCATTTGTCATATGTATGTGTCTGGTTGGACTATTGCTTCTCCTGCATCACCTTACCAGGACAGCATCTAGAATCACACTATTTAAGGGCTCCCTGGAACAAAAGCCACATATCCAGTTCATTTATTTCCTCCTAAAACCACAACCTTGGGTGAGTGCCATTCTCACTTGTACTTTATCTCATGTCAGTATTTTACAGACATTTTCCTTCTGCCAGTTTAATCTCCTATGTGAGCCTAATCCTGCCAAACTTCAGAATTATTTACCCTTCTAAGACATTTTCTTTGTCACTTATGTTTTTCTGACACCCCTCTGAAGGGGATTTAGTTGTAATCCAGACCCCAGCAGACAAAGGAATTTGTTGGAGAGATCAAGAGCCTGCTCCTCAATATTACAACCATATAGGACTCAACACACAAGTGTGGGTACCACACTTGGCTGTAGGCTAGAATGGACACACTGCATTCAAGGAGGCATTTTCTGCTGTTAAGAGGTGAGAGGGAGCTCTGCACGAGGTTTGGAACTACACAAGGACTCAAATTTCTTTCAGGATGGCACCCCTGGCAAGCTGCATTTTCTGCTGTGCAGCTCCAGACAGTGCCCAGAGGCACGAGCGAGCCTTTCAAGAATGCAGATGACTCCTGCCCAGATCAATTTTGCTTGTACCAGAAATCCTCATTAAAGCAAGTAACTTAGGTAAGGTCACCCCAGCTGATTTGAGGAAGAGTTTAAAAAGTCAGTTTCTAAAGCAGCAAACAGAAGGGTTAAGCCCACGTTGCCTCTACACTTCTCCAAGGAGATGAGGCAATTTGCCAATTTTGCAGTCGTCAGTAAACTTGACAGAATTGTTTAGCTGGACAAATTGGGTGAATTATTTCTTAAATACATGCTGTTGTGGCCTTTCCCTTAGTTTGCTTGTTCAGTATTTTCCTGAGTTTTTTTCACCATTCTTATAATTAAACTTTGATAAGCGCCTGTGACTTCTTAGCCCCCTGCCCGCCCCGTCCCCCCTCCCTGTCTCTCCCCACCCACCCCCCCCCTTCTACTCCCACATCTAAGCCAGAGGAAACAGTAGGGGACAAACAGTAAGAAGCTTCTGACTCTGCCACAGTGATGCAGCAGTGGGGTGCCCTTCTAACCTAATCAAAATTGAAGCCTTTCTCTGAAAGTTAAACAGTCTTTATTCATCTTTATTGAGTATTTTACACCATGTGGCCTTTTGAAGCCAAACAAAGCAGTGCAAGGGTTACACACTGCCTGTAATAATTTTATATTTGCCACAGAATCCAGGGCAGGGGGAGATGTAATGCAGAAGCACCACAGTATCAAGAAAGCAGTTTGATATTTCTTTCAAAACTCTGTGTTTGCTCCATGAGATGTTTGTCTGACCTCACTACTCAAATGACATTGATGCTCATAATTTTGACATTGACTTCAAACAGATTTTTTTTTTCTCTTCCCACTTCTCTGAATTTTCACAAGCACTAAAACTGTCATCTTGGAATAAAGAAGCAAAAACATACAGGGAAAGTTGCGTTAAATCCAGTCTGGTCCCATGGAACAGCATTGTGTTTTCATGAAGGATGTTCTGAGCAGGGCCATGATAGGCGATCTCCCAGCGGAACAAAAATTGGAGGAAAAAATCTTTGTGAGCCTGCCTGCTGAAAAAAAAAAAAAAAATCAGGTAAAAGATCAGGGTACTCACAGCAAAGAGACAGAACCATATGAGCACACCACTCCAGGAACCAGTTCTATGCTCTGGGTCAGGGCATGCCAGCTAAGGGAATGAACAGTGGGGGTTGATTTTTCTTCTTCAACAACTCGCTGCGGATATTGGGATAGCACCTTTCTGACATAAAGCTGGTTCTTTTTTGACAGGGTTCTGGCCTGATCTTTGCTTTACCTTCAGGTCTGGAATATCCAGACAGCTCTTTCCTGTACCGTTGGTTCCACAGGAGCCAGAGAGAGGCTCCTTGATTCCCAGTTTGCCACCTGCCTAAGACCAGGACCTTCTAAAAGCTCTCTGTGCCAGCCATTATGATGCTGTAAACAGTGCTATCCAGACCAATCCCATCTACTGGAGCTGTTTCCATCACTGTTATATGAATAAACAAGACAGAAGATAATGACAGAATGGAATAGATTTAAAAGTAAAAATAACTAAAGTCATTGACTGAAACTTCAATGAGTAGAGGATCAAGGTACTGAGCCAGATGCTTACGAATCAACCAAGTCACTACAGTGGCTTCTCTTCCAGTTGTCCCTCTGCCCAGGATTAATGTATCTCCCAGATGAGAACAACAGAGAGTATTAAAAATGACTGGCAAGGAGGAAAACATGACTAACTGTCAAACTCAAAAAACACCAAAATATGCAGCAAGTGGGGATCCCAGGAGCGTTTTACAGCTACTTGTTTAGAAAAATATACACAGCCACCTCAGACAGGGAGCAATAAAAACAACTGAAACACGCATACTGACAGAGAGAATGATGATGTCAACGTGCAGCTGAACACTTCCTCCTTCATCCCGGCAGAGGAAATGGGGCCCACAGAGTATATTTCTGTCTTCTTTAGGCACCTTTAGTCAGTCCCAGTGATAAAAAGCTGTGACTGAGTACTAGTGACTTTTTTCCTTAAATTTATAGGTACTTAGAATGTCTTGAGGTCTTCTCAGAGAGGAGACTATCAAAGCCAGAGGGAGTGGTGGGTTCTGTGCCACTTCCTGTCAATGTTACAAGGACCCCTGCTGCTCTTCTATCCATAATGGATCGTAGAGACAAAGTGGTGGACTGCCTGTTTTCCTCACTCACTCCTTGAGCATCCTCTGACAGGATCAATCCCTCTGAATTTATACTGCCAAAAGAAAGAAAGTGGAAGTTTTGTTCAGATAGCAAGAACAGTCTCAGCCTATATTGTGAGGCAGTAAAGTAGCACACTACCCTCAATGGTGAGAATCCATTTGACCGCAAAGCGGTTGTTTGGATTTGACACCAGACCTGCCCACAGAAGGATATTTTCAGGCCTTAACTGTCAAGTATATGAGTTTTGGCAGAAAATTAACCCTTTTGCAGAGCAGAGGGGTTGGGTGTACCTGGGCTTCAGCTCTGGTTTGAAGCAATTCGGCACTATCAGCCTGGTCACGTTCAGTAGGAACAGTCATGTTCACAGATTCACAAGCAGTCCAGTTTATTGAAATGACAGTGAGCCAAGCAAGTGGAAAGAGCAACAAGAGAAATATGTGTGGTGATTTTAATCATGTTTCCCTGGTGCATTTTTTATTGCTGAAGGGCTTTCACCAGCTCCACTGTGATGCTCAGACATCGATCAAGAATGGACAAATTCTGTGGCCACAGTTCTCCAGCAATCAATTCCACCAGCACTGCTCTGCTTATGGTTACACAGCGCTCCTCCAGTTCAGAGGAGCTGCATCCACTTGCCTGGGTCTGCCTGGTCTTGTTTCAGTTGAACAACTAACACAAAAAAAGAGCAGAATGGACATTCCTATGGCAGCAACTACGATGAGAAAGGGAAAAGGAGCAAGGAGTGTTGAAGGCAGCCAGTCCTTAACATGAAGTTGAAAAAAGTCAACAACCCTGTCAAAAATTACATTCTGTATTTTATTCAGCCCTGGAAGAGAGACTGCAGTACTTTCAAAAAGCATGGTGAAACTAATAGCAGACCCCAAGTACTTTATTAGGCTAAAACTATTGTGCTCTTTTCCATTTTAATTTTTTTTAAAGCAAAAAAATTAATGACATTATATATACAATATATATACAATATGCAAACTTTGGTGGCATTTATAGCCTTTCTCAGGGCACTTTCTGGAAATATTCCAGACCCTCACAGAGCAGTATTAAGGAGTACTTAATGTCTTCTTAAAAACAAAGCCTGTGCTCAAGCACTTTGTTATATCAGGGACATTGCAGAGAATTTTATTAACAGAAATATTTGAGCAAAGAGTAAAAATAAACACAAATGTCAGAGAAGAAAATTTCATAATTTGTTTATTGTTATAAATAAGCTATAAAGATACTTCCAAGATATAGAGCCTTTGAGTCAAAAGTATTACAAATGAAAGTTTGACCACTCTCTACAGTTCAGGTTTCTAACAGCAACAACTTGTTGTGACTTGCTTAAAACTGAGACCAGGAATTCTTTACAGCAGGAATTCTTTACAGCCATTATCCCCAGAGTAGCACTGATGACCAAAACATCATATTGCAATCTTGTTATGGATTATCCACAAATGAAAAACAAACAAATAAACAAAAACCCCAATAAAACAAAACAAAACCTAAAAAAACCTAAAAACTCACCAGAAAAATCACAAGCGAACAGGAAAAAAAAAGTAGGTATTGAATGATTTCACTTCATTAATTGATTTCTAGTGTAATTTTCAGAGCTCTTTCAATAATAAGGTTGATTACCTTTCCTGAAGCATATGCTTTTGTAAATTAGTGTCACCTCTGCCCAAAAGCCAGAGAAAGATTTGCTCCTATAACAAAGCATTTAATGAATGACAATTTAGGCTTCTCTGTTAAGACACAGGAGAGTCACCATTTCTTATAAAAATAATTCTCACATGAAAACTAGTAATTATGTAACTATAGAGCAGAAAATTTATGTACCTATCAGTTTGGGGTTTTTTTCAAATCTGACAAACAGGATGCAGACAACAAAGACACCACCTTGGGAACTGTATAAATCTCAAGTGATCTCTTTTTTACTACCTGAAAGGTAACTCCTGTCGTTCAGGGAAAAAGAAAAATTTTCTCTGCACTGTGTATCCAAAAACTCCCAGCCAGTAATTCCTTATTGCTAACAGAGGAGACTTGGAACACTTGTGTTAACACAATCCATCCCTTCAAAGAAAATGAGGAGAAGTGACAGGAAGAAACTGGGTTGATCACACAAGAAATAAAAACGTGATTAGAAGACTAGAAGAAAAAAGAAAAAAGAAAGGGGAAATAGGAAATTGTTGCTAACTCTTAGACATACTCTCAGCTCATCTCTACAGACTGAACATGGTGCAGCCTTGGTGTACAGACCACCACTCTGCCATCTGTATTTTTCTTGCTGGGAACCAATTTTGCAACCTTGTACCAATTTAGAGGAAGCAGTGTGAGAGAAACACTAGCTTTGAAGGACACTGGGAAGGTAACAGCAGACAGGTGTGATGTCAGCATGCTGGGGACAAGGACATGTTGGGAAAAGGACATACGAGACAGAGAAATAGTAACATGGCTGCCCAAGACCTTGGTAAGACCTTGCTTGGAAGACTTGGTACACCTCTGGTAACTCCCGCTCAAGAAAGATGAATTTAAATCAGAAAACACACAGTTCAGACCTATTTGGAGGCAGTAACATCGTCTTTTATGCAGCATGATGGGAAGTATTTATTTCTATGCAGATATTGTGCCTACCAATGGAAGGAAAAGCAAGGGAGGAAAACAAAGTTTTTTCAGCAAGGGCAGTAAAACATCATCAGAGGTCATCCAGAGATGTGGTGACTGCCCGATCCCTGGGAACAGTAAAGGTGAGGCTGAATAGGACTTTGAGCAACCTGATCTACCTGAAGACCCACTTATGCCAGGATAGTTGGAGTAGATGGCCTTTAAAGATCCTTTACAACCCCAACCATTCTGTGATTCTATGTTTTCCTTTTTCTTCATAAATATCTATGAAGATAAACTTCAAAGAAAGGAAGAAGAAGGTTAACATTCAGAGAAGAGCTTAGATTAAAGTACTAGGTCAGGGTAAACTGCTGGAGTTGACAAAAGACTTCTAAACACTCCAGGAGTGAATGTCTCAAACTATCCTTCCATGCAAGGCAGCAGGACACTGCACTGCACTCAGGACTCAGTCAAACACGGAAAGATGACAGGAGTCCCGCGGGCAGAAAATACATCCAGGTGTACTCACGCAGGCAGCCTGCAACTCGCTGTCAGGGAGACCCGTGAGATGATTTCCCCCCGGTGGCCAGCAGGGCTGCGGAGAGGGATTCCTCTGAGCCTGGCGATCCACCACATAATGTGGAATGTGTCAAGGCCCCAGTCACAGTACTAGCGTCTCAGACCTGGGGTCAGCACGGCTCCGACAGCCCAGGATTAAACCTAGGTACCAGAAGCAAGAAAAGGACAGGGATTTCCCCTGATCTTTTCAGATGCACACGCAAACGCCCATCTCAGCTCTGCCCTGTTTTCCCTTAGGACAAGAATGTTCTGTCCTAAAAGCCATGTTAGGCAGTGTCCCAGGTTTGCGGAATAAGGATCTCGAGTCCCACATGTCGGAAAACGGTTCCGTTTGAAACAGCAGCGCATGGGAAGGCACCGGGCTGCTTTCCACAACAAACGGCAGCGGTTGACACGGCTCCCCCGCCATCCGATGGGGGACCGAAGCTCCACCTTCGGTTCGCAGCTCCCGAGGCACAGAAAACTGTTTCGCTACTCGGAGAGGTGAAGGGGGTGCCCCACGGCAGTACCGGACGGAGGGCTCCGTCGGGGCTATCCCGGGACTCTCCCCCGGGGGCGCAAAGGGGCAGACACCCGAGCCCCTTCCTCCCCTGGGCGGCCTGCGGGGGCAAGTCCCGACGGCCCAGGGAGGAGCCGAGCGGGGCTGACGCTCGTGGTCCTTCCCGTTGGGAAGCAACCCCCCGCAGGCGCATCGGCAACTTTACCCGGCTCAGGAGCCGGCGGGGATCGCTCCGAGGGCTGCGGGGCAGCAAGGGCAGGGGGCTGGCGCAGCGAGCCGGGCCGGGATTACAGGACAGAGACGCTGCGAGGCGTGGAGCGGAACCAGGAGCGGCGACCGGGAGCCGGGCAGGGGCGCGCTTGGCAGGCTCGGAGCGGGGACCGGAGCCGTGTAGAGCCCCGCCGGCGCGCCGGCTGCGGGCTTGCGGCCGGGCGAGGGAAGCCGGGCAGGGCAGCATCCCGCTCCCGGCGGGGTAGCTGGGCGGAGCGAGCACCGGACGGGGCGAGGGGCAGGGGTCGCAGGGGCGGGGGTCGCAGGGGAGGGCGCCGCCCCGACTTCGCGGAACCGAAGGGGGCGGTGCGGGGGCTGAGCCTCACGGCACCTCCAGGGCGGGGGCGAGGCGGCGGCGGCCCCATGGGCGGTGGCGGGGGTGGCTCTCTGCCAGGTTCGCCCGTCACTGCTGATGCCGCTGTCGTCCGCGCGTGGGGCGGTTGATACGGGTGGCAGGGCCGGGGGAGGCGGCGGCGGGCTCCCGGCCATGTGTCGGCCGGGGGTGCGCGGCGTCCTGGGCCGGGCGTGCCTGCTGCTGCTGCCGCCCTGCGCTCTGGTGCTAGCGGCTGTGCCCGGCTCCGCGTCCCACCCGCAGCCCTGCCAGATCCTGCGGCGCATCGGGCACACCGTGCGAGTGGGGGCCACCCACCTGCAGCCCCGCGCCGCCCCCGCCCCCGCCGCCTGGCCCGGGGTGGCGTCGGACGGGCCCCCCCAGGGGCCGCGGGGCCGCCGTGCGGGGGGCAGCGGGGGAGAGCTGCGGCCGTCCCCCTCGCCGCGGGACGCACTGCTACTGGCTGTGGCCAACCTGAACGGCGTGCCCGGGCTGCTTCCCTACAATCTCTCCCTGGAGGTGGTGATGGCGATCGAGGCGGGGCTGGGCGACCTGCCCCTCTTCCCCTTCTCTTCCGCCAGCGCCTCCTGGAGCAACGACCCCGTCTCCTTCCTACAGAGTCTGTGCCACACCGTGGTGGTGCAGGGGGTCTCCGCTATCCTCGCCTTCCCGCAGAGTCGTGGGGAGATGCTGGAGCTGGACTTTATATCGGCGGCGTTGCGCATCCCGGTGGTCAGCATTGTGCTGGGCGAGTTTCCCCGGCGGAGCCTGGTAAGGCGCTGGGAGCAGGGGGAAAAGCGGCGGGCACGGCAGCGCCCCGGGGACGCTGCGGGACGGGAGTCGGAGCCGGGCAGGGGTCGCGGCGGGAGGACTCTGACCGAGGGAGAAGCTCCCGGACGCCGCGGCCGCCGGCATCTCTCTTCGGTCCCTCCCTCCTTTGTCACCCCGTTCCGCTTTACCTCTGGGGTCGCCGGGGACAAACATCCTCTCTGTAGAAAGAGACAAGAGCACGGTGGCACAAGCGAAGTTGTTAGCTCGAAGTCATTCACTGCTGTAAATTGTAGAGCCGAGAGCAGAAGGGGGATCCAGGACACGCTTTGCATTAACGAGAAGGTTATTTACTGAAAAAAAAAAAAAAAAAAAAAAAAAAAAGGCAAAAAAAAAAAAAAGGCAAACCAAACCGAAAATAACCCAAAAGGCTTTCAGAGTGTTTGTCATTGATCTTAGTGCTGGTCTGTATTGACATTGCAGGTTGGCCACCAGGTGACACTTCTCAGGGAAGTTGTTCAGTGTAACTTGACTTTACATGGAGCTGAGCTGAAGCGCCAGGATTTTTTGTACTTGGAGTTCATGCATAGGTATTAGATCAGACTTTTGCTAATTCGAGTTGCCTAGCTTAAGTACTGGAAACTGTGGAAACTGTACCCCAGCCTGTTTGATTGTCTAGCTAAAATAGCTAGACAATCTTGCTAAAATCCTTTGTGTTTGACAAAGTCTCGGGTGGGAGAAGTAGAATCAGGAGCTAAACTTTCTATCATACAAAGATGGCAACTTAGTGTTACAAACTCTGGAGAAAGGTGATAGGTACAGCATTTTGCAGCCGTGTGTTTGATGCCAGGAGTCATCTTCAGGTAAAAGAGATGGAAGAAAATGCTCCATTCTGTAAAGTCTGGGCAAGGGAAGTCATAAGTAAAATGGTACAAGCTACCTTTGAAGTACAGGATAAATTGTTGTTTTATATAAAAAGAGGTAGCTCTACTTTAGTCTCAAAATGTAATCAGAAAAGAAGATTACCAAGTGAATTTGCTTTGCAAAAGCAAACATAAATGACAGCCTGGATCACATTTCTGTGGGTTTGGGGGTTTTTTTTCAGTTGTTGTGTGTTTAAACTGTGACAGAAAAGGTAGAAAAAGTCTGTGTTAGGTAGCTCCTGGTCTGTAACTTCAGATGTGACTGCTGTATGCTGGTCTGAATCACAGAGTGATTTGGGTCAGAAGGGACCTTAAAGAGGATCTTGTTCCACTCCCTGCCGTGGGCAGGGACATCTTCCAGCAGACCAGGCTGCTCTAAGCCTCGTCCAGCATGGCTTTGAGCACCTCCAGGGATGGGGCAGCCACAGCTTCTCTGGGCAACCTGTGCCAGGACTTCATCACACTCAAAGTCAGGGAAATTCTTCCCAATAACTCATCCAACCCGGCCCTCTGGTATTTTGAAGCTGCTGCTCCTCCTCTTATCACTCTATGTCCTTGTCAAACTCTCCACTCCAGCTCTTTTGTAGCCCCTTTAATTCAGCTAGGCTTCTCTACCTCAGCAAAACCCATGTAACATAAGTCTCTCTAGATTTAAGCAGAATTCAGGGGCAATCAGTACTGCTGAATTCTGTTATTGATGGTGCCAGCACCATCCAAGTTTGCTGTAACATCTACCAGCCCTGTAGCTGCAGTCACAATGGTGCTGGAGTCAGCAGCCAAAGCTCCCCGAGGGCCAAATCCTGAACCCAGTATTTCCTTGCTCTAGCTGTTAGCATTATTTTATCTTCCATCTCAGAGAAGGGTATAAATTCACCCAAAGCTGCCTGAGTTCACAAGATGTGTTCAACACATGCAACACAGGGTTAGATTTCATTGCTGCTTTCCATGGACTTCAAAGCTCCTGCTTAACTTTCAAATTGTTCTCAGCAGGGAGCCCAGTGGATCAGTCTGTCCATATTAGAACTTTGTTCTTAAGCAAACTTTACCTAGCATTGTCTTCAGTGACACTGAGACCAGTGCCTTGCACTGCACATGTGCTGAACAGACACTATTTTTCCTTCAGTCTGAGCTAAAAAAAAATACTTTTCAAAGATCTTTGGATTTAGAAAAACAATTCAGTCTTACTCAAAGGCTAGCAGGTAGTACAAATGTGTTAGTCTCTCAAGGTTTTCTTGGGGGCGCTGACATCTTTCTGTACACTGTTTTTTTCATACTTTCATTTTATTGCATATCATTTTAAGGCTAACACTGGAGGCAGTGCTACAGCAGCCTTGCCTCCATTCCTCCTAGAGTTACAGGATTTCCAAGAGCATGTTGGACCCAGGAGTCCATGGAGTTGTTGGCCTCAGCAGTCTCTGTTGCAGGCAGGGATTTTGTGCTGTTCACCGTCCCATACCAGCATTGACATGAAATGAACATGCCACAGACCTGTCACCTTCCTGTCTCTATACACCTGGAGCTGCAGATTGGCCACTTCTACAGACTGGCCATCTTGAAAGAGACAAATGTAAATGACATTATTGTAGGCAAAGCAGATTTTTGCTGATAGACCCAGCATGCAGATTTCCAGAGAAGAAAAGAAGACTGATTTCTAGCCCTGCTTCTGAATTGGCACCACTGGGGTCACCCCTCCTACTGATGCTTGGACAGAGCATCTTCCCTCCCACAAAACCACTGTGGCATGCCCTTGGGAGTGCCTGCAGGTATCTTTCTTCCATGCAGGGACAGAAGCAGACCCAAAACTTGTTTACCCTTGGAGAGCATTTTACCCTGTGTGCGTGTGAAGACCGTGGCAAGCACAACAAACACAGTTCACTAGATGCTGTCTCATTTTGCTTCTCTTCAGCATTCAAATATTTTATTAGGGTGGTCTTAAAGTAGTTATGTCTAGCAAAGTCTCATTTTCCACACTACACCAGGACAGGAACATACACATGCAATATTTTGTACTGCTGCTGAATGTTAATGTCATTACTTCATGCAGAAATTTACAACAGGCAAATGTTCACTGTAATTGAAAAACACATTGATCTTGAAGCAAATCTTCTCTAACATGGCAAAAAGCGACACTTAGAATAAAAGGGTAGGTAAAGATCCAGAACTGAAATGCATTTCAATAGTACTGCCTGTTGTCTCTGTCTCTGGTATTTGATGATAGTAATACTTCAGACATGTAACATGAAAGGAAATCCACAGCACCACAGATGGGCAGGTACAGTCATGTGAGATACCTAGACTGTGTTTTCAAAAGTCTTGTGGTTGTCCAAGCGTATTTAAACATCCATTTCTCATTAAATTCTACCACCCTGAGGGTAAAAAAAAAAAAAAAAAAAAAAGAGCAGTCTTTCCCCATGATGTGAACAATCAGAAAACAGCCATCACAAGGTGTGGTACTTCACTTGTTCTCCCACAAGCAACAGCTTATTCTGGAGGTTCAGGAGTGTGTTGGTTTCAACAGAGGCTAAACAAGAGTAAACTGACACACCTTTTCCGTTTTATATATGTGATTTAATTGTTAATATACACTAATAGTAAATCCAAGTGCTGTTGTAACCTGAAAAAAATGCTGTGTACTTTTCCACTTTACCATAATTTCAGTAAATTTTCACACTCAGTAAACGACAGTAAAAAATTAACACTGTCATTCAGCAAGGAAAAAAAGCCCACTGGATTTCTTCACTATTAACACAAATGCAAATTGCAGTGCAGCTTTGACTGCTCACTATCTTAGAGAGCATCTCACAAGCATTGGTGGCATGACTTGGCACCTTATGTATGTTTGTATCCAGAGAAGCACTTTTTTTTTTATTCAAGATTGCCAACATCATTAATAATTTTCCCATGCATGGAAAAGAGAAAAGATCCAGAGAACATGAACCATACATAAATACAGTGATATTGCTTCTAGTGGTACAGCTCAGAGCTGAGAGTCTGGGAAGAATAGCCCATAATACCCATTTTGTTGGTGATAGTATCAAAAACACAGAGGAGGTCATGTTTGCAGCAGTGTTCTGTAAATTTAAAGGAGTATTTTTAGTGGATTTCAGATTAATCAGGACCGCTGATGTCTGTTAACATGAAAAAGAATCTTCTCAGAGCAACTAAATAGAGTAAAGTAATTGCAAATCATCAGCCTTTGCCAGTCCGTGCTTTACTGGTTTCTTGAGGAACAGAACCTGCAGTGCTACTGATTACTGCTATGACTTCAGAAGGGGTCAAAAGAATAAATAAACCAAATTAGAGTTCAGGTTAAGCTGAATTTTCCAGTGAAATACCAAGCTCAGCCTCAGAACAGACAGATGCTGTAAAAAGAAACTGCCTAGTTAAAGAAGTTAACTGCCTAGTTAAACTAGTTAAACTGCCTAGTTAATTTTTTCATTTGTTAAAGAAGTTAACTGCCTAGTTAAACTAGTTAAACTGCCTAGTTAATTTTTTTCATTTGTTTTTAAAGGAATTAAGCTTTTTTTAACAGCATCGTATTTATATATATATATATATATATATATATATATATATATATATATATATATCTCAGACCACCCTGGGTGAGGAATTATAGGTCGTTTTGGAAATAGGAATACCACTGTGAACACAGTGTCCTCAGAAGTCATACTGACCTGCAGGACACAGACTATGCATTGCACCAGTGAGGGGAGGCAGAAATTATAGCAAGGGGATGGAGATGTGGGAAAGCTTCTGTCCAACTAAATGCCCAAAGACACTTTATTCTTGCCTCCTCAGAGACAGAATTTCATTTTTGCAGAAAAGTGGTTTTGATTGGCTGGGGGAAAATGTTTTAATAATTCCATCTTCCAGGGAGAGGTGCAGCACACATGTTTGGTTGCAAATTCTGGTCATTTAAACTTTCACTGCTAATCTGTTTTAGTCCAGATACTGGAAGCTTGTACTAGTTTCTGTGTAGATGAGGACTATGTGTTCAGTCTTCTCCTGTGGCCAGCCGCCCTCTTCACCTCACGCTGAGTTAACAGTGTGGTGGCACTTGCTTTTTGTGTACTTCAGGAGGGTTTATGCGAGGGGTCTTGAGAGGAGTCAAGGACAGGAAGTGAGAGAATGTGCAAACAAATGCCCAGTTGCTTCTCTTTCAGCCAGAAAGCTCAGTGTTGTTTACTCCATCAAAAATCTTTGCATGGAACAAAGAAAGAGGGGAAAAGCCCAAAGTAGTCTCTTTATTCGAGTTAGAGAGTTTAAGAAAGACTCAGTTAATCAAAGCTGCAGAAAATCCTTTTTCGAAGTGCAGAAAAGTAGTGAGAATATTTTTACTTCAGTTCTGTCCTCTGGATCCTTAATTTTAAAGTTCCTTGGAGACAGAGACAGAAGTCTGCTGGGATAGCACTCATTCAGAACTGGCCAGAAGCAAGATTTTCTCATTCTTCATCTCATGCTGATTCTTCAATGCAGAAAAGCTGAGTTAACATAAAATTCAGTACCACATATGGTGTTTATTTTGGGTTTGGCTCTTCTTTTCTATTTTGGGTGTTCACAAAACAATGTCGTCCTCACTGCTAGGTCTTTCATAATGCACTGCACAAACTCCTGTCAGTGATGAGTGGTTAAAATATGACAGCCTTAAATCGTTTATTATTACTTTGCTGAAGAACAGGCATTATCAGAAGAAACATCAAAGAATACTTGGCTTAATCCACCAAGTAAAAATTATAATTTTGCCTAGAATAGACAAGTTTAAAGACAACTTGCTGTCAGATTCTATATGAGTACATAAGTTACTGCACTGAACAGATTGTTAACAAAGAAAACTAAGTTGGAGTATTCAACATAATTCCCCCCAAGAATTTGTCCACAAAGGCCATTGGAAGTAGAGCTATAGAAACTAGAAATCCTCAAAGAATCTTGTGAAGTGTTATTCAATTTATTTCTTGTGATTAAATTCAAAGACTACTTACAAAAGTTCTTATTTAGGGTATATTTAATAAATTGTTTGCTGTTTAA
Organism: Cettia cetti; assembly: GCA_013401135.1. NCBI lineage: Eukaryota > Metazoa > Chordata > Aves > Passeriformes > Sylviidae > Cettia > Cettia cetti. The sequence continues at coordinate 15,578 of VZUI01039712.1, forward strand.
ACCTGTGAAATATTGAAAACATAGCATTAGGACTTTAGCCTGTGCTGGATCTAGTTACAGTTTTAAGCCTTTAAATAAAATGTTTATATCATGTTCTATTACTTCACCCTCTGGATTTCCAATTAATTTTTAAATGCGAACAAAAACCAGGCATAATGTGGTTAGAATTCCTATATTTATTGTAATCAGCGGAAAATTGGAAAAAGTTTCTTTTAAAAAACTAAATTTGCCTTCCAACAAAGACTCAAACTATAAACCCATGTTTCTGTTGGTCTTACTGAAGGGCTTTTAAAGAGTGGAAGGCTTGTCTTCTCAATTTGATGGAATGAAAGTGCATCAGATCTCACTGCAGTACAAATAGCTGTACATTGCAGAGTTTGTTCTGAAGAGCTAAAAGCATCCAGAGAAAAGAGGAGAAAGAAAACAAGAAAATGAACCAAGAAACTGGGAACATCACATGTCAGGGACACGGGGGATGAGAAGGAGAAAATAAGTTGAATTGAGAGGAGAAAGAAGAGGTCCCCTTCCCTATGTCTTTGCTTTTTGTAGTTCTAGCAACATTAAACAAAGGAACTGAATTTTGTAGTAAAGCACTGGACAAAGAGCTGGGATCACCAAGCACAGAGAAGAATGGCTTGCCCAAATCAGGGTTCAATTCCAGGGCTGTCTTGATCCCTGTCTAAGAATAGTTATTTCCAATGAGTAATGCTTACCCAAAAAAACATTTTTCCACCCCCAAAAGACATTGTCTTCCCTGCAGAGTTCTCAGGAAACTGATTAGGCGAGCATCTAGGAAGCAGTAATGGGAACAAGGATTATGTCAGAGGTAGATAATGATTTATTGCTATTGTCGGAGGGACATCATGCAAAGGGTGTGAGGCTTTGGTGTGGTTTGGGTGTGATTAGTGGAAGCCTTTTTTTTGAAATTCATGCTGAGAATTTTGGTCAGAGTCCCTTGTGATGCTTTGGGAATCAGGGTCAGACATCTTCTGGTTAGGATTTGGGAGCACCAGGTTACTGGGATACTTACAGCATCATACCAGTAGGTACCTAGAAGGAATTTCCTAATAAACAGGAGCAGGTTCAGGCACAAGAATTTTAGGGTTGAGCCTTTGGACATTAGTGACTGTTCTTTACTTCTGGTCTGGCCCTGAAAGCCTCCACATTTTCACCAAAACCCTGTCAGTCAGCCAAACTGGTTTTCACCACCACAATGAAAGGATGTGCAGATGGTGGAAGTAGCGGGAGAACTGGGAGAAGGATTTAAGGTTGAGTAGGCAGCACTGATAGATGATTCATTTATTAACAGATTCACACTCAAGAAAAGCTGCTTGTTCAAGGGGCTTCTCATCAGTGTGACTCAGAAGTTCATAGCCTAGTCCCAAGTGCTTCGCAGCTGTCACAGCAAGCTGATAACATTCCGCTTGGTAATTATGGACAGCTACATGAAGAACTGAGACAGGCTTACCACAGTCATTGTAACATTACATGATGCCCTTTTGGGGCATTACAACTAGAAGTTTGTGTGCAACTGGCATTGAGACCTGGATTTGGCTGCAGACAGAGTTCCAGGGAATCTCTCTGTTAAGGCTTGCTGTTCACTCATCAGACCTGAGGTCTGTGTGTCATTTCCCATCATTGTAGGTCCATAGAGCCGCAAGATGCTATCTTGCATCCTGGAGCACAGGAATACCCTGTTCGTACAAGCAGAAAGCAGATACCACCCCCATGCCAGGCAGCCACTCCTTGTGCCTCTGTGAGCTCTGAGTGCCTTGTCAGTGAGTGGGGAGATGATGCTGAATGTCTCGGATGCTCTCTGCTGCAGGAATGGTTAGCTGGGAGAGCTGTCAGAAGCTGATGGGAAGGTTTCCAATTGGCAGCAGTTTAGAAGGGTCTGGTGTACAGTGTTAGTGCTGGATAATTAACTTTTATATGTAATGTTTTGGCCTGGCTGGCTGCAGGCTGTAGATGGGGGGGTAGAGAAGTAGAGGTGGGCACAGGTGCACTATCAGCTGCAAATTGCACTACTGTAATTACTGAACCACAGTAAATGAGAAAATTCCTATTATCATTCGATTCTTATACAGGAATATTCAAATGTTGGGGAGCTCAGATAAAGCAGCCACCATTTTTTCCTCTTTTTTCTACAGTATTTTTATTACTCTTCCTTCACCCAGTTTTATCTGTGATAATAGTTTCCAAAGCTTGTTTTACAATGTGGAAAGTATTTGAATGGATTATAAAAATCTATGAATGTTCTGCACAGATATATTTTAAACTCTTAGCATTTCCCTGAAGGCATGCTATCCCACTTCCAGCTTCTTTAAGACTGTGACGGAAACAATTACCCATGCTGTTCGTACGACATTTTACAAGACTTTCTAACTTGAGACAGAGTTAAAAAAAAAGACAGTTCTTCGAGGATTAATTGAGATTTTAAAAATGAACTTTTGCATTTGTTGCAAAAAAAGAGCTATTAGACATAGCAAATAATAACCAGAAAGAGCAGCTGAACTATGCACCAGCCTCTCTCAGTGATGCTACTGATAAAACAGTTGCATTATGCTTGCTTTAATAGCATACTTACTCAAACTGGCTTAAAAAGATCTTTTTGTTTTGCAAATCAGATGAAAATTCAGTATCATTGAGTTCACAGATAATTTTCTGGTGCTATTTTAGGTGAAAGCATGATTAATGATTACTTTCTGAGTGTGTAAGGCTCACTCATATGTAACTGCTTTCTGTAAGACAGCAGTTGTTTTTAAGAATTTTCTGTACTTAATGTAAGTATCAAAAGCAGGAAAAACAGAACCGACCTTTACTTGAAGCTGCCCTCCTTTCAGAGTGTACTGAAAATGTTTTAGCATGATTTACATTGTTTTAATGTACTAATACCATAGAGCTGATTCTACCCTACCTTGGAAGGGCAACAAGATGAAAAGTTTATGTGCCTGGGTTTCCTCTGCTTAGCTTCTTTGTTTGGTAGGTGATAAACTACAGAGCTCTGAGGCAACATAGATACCCACTGACAGCCTTGAGACAAACACAGGTAATTACAGCAGAAAACATTGGTATTTTTTTGTTTTAACATCAAAGAATGAAAATTTCATATGTCTCATCTTCTGTCCCTGCAAGTGTTTATGGTCAGGTCAGATGGAGCTCTGAACAACCTGGGCTGGTGGAAGGTGTCCCTGCCCATGGCAGAGGGTTGGAATGCAATAGTCTTCAAGGTCACTCCCCACGCAGATCATTCTGTGATTCTCTGATCTGTGAAAGTGTCTGCTGCAGAACTCATGACCAGGGAAATGGTAAAAACATGGCATAAGTGTTTCTTCCTCAGAGATAATGGGGAAAGAAAAAACATCCATTAATCGCCTCTATAAATGTTCCTATCACAATGTATCGGTATAGAAATATCCTGGGTAGGGTGGTATGGTTAAGAATATTCCTGTGGCATCTGATTAGGAATCTTGCATCAGCAGTCAACACAGGGAAGCCAAAATGTTGATTATTTAGTCATCTTTGTGATCATCTTTTTATACACATGAGTTATTTACATAGTACCGGCTGCTTACAAGCTTGTTAATTAAAACCTCCTCTTTCACTTTAGTTATACCCCTAAGATTTCTTCAGAGCTTGCCATCCTTCTAATGACTTTTATTTCATGTTCATTAAGCCATATTTTGTTTAATATTTTCTTCTAAATTTTCTAATTTGAAAATCCTACGGTGTGGAATACTCTTGGGAAGGGATTCCTTCACACTGAGAGTTTGTTTTTAGAGAGAGAGATGGGTGGAGGGTCTGTTTTGGATATTGATGCTCAGAATCCCCAGGAATGCTCAAATATTTTTTCAGATGCTGTGTTATCTATCTACTCTTCCATTTTCTGTGTGGCATGCTCATTTCGTCCTTTCTTTTTCTTGCCCACTGGTCTTCATTCTGAGGTCTTCCACTGTAGGATACTACAGATCCTGAACTTACAGTGCAGAAAAAGACTGCAAGGTTCTATTGTGATGCAAATGATCAGCAACATAAATTGCTCATCACTCACTGTTCATCTGCACTGAAGAGCACCAAAAATAAGGCACTTATTTATAAATAGCTCAGCCTGCTGGATTCCAGTGAAACACAGTTTTGTATCTTCCCACCATTTTGACAGTGCATATAAATATGTAATATGCAGTTATGTGGAAGTGGGCTGTGCCACGATGTCTTCCTGGGATGTTCACAACCCTTACAGGTTTGTAAGTGGCAAATTTAGACCCATGGTGGGATGCAGCAGTGCTGCATGATTAGCAGAAGAAAGATGCTCTGTTTGACAGGGAATGGGAGCTTGTTGACCAGCTCATATTGCCCTTGTATTCCTCCCCAGAACTGTACTTTAAGAGGAAAATGAAGTGAGAATTCACAGTGAATAATACATCTGATAATCAAAGACCTTTTTTTTTTTTTCTGCCTGAAAACCACCTGAAATTTTTGGAACAAGCCGGAACAAAAGAATGGCAGCATCCCATAGTCTTCAAAAACATCTATGGGAGTACTTCCTTTTACTTTACTGGCTTTGAGTAAGGACCAGTCTGAGATACAGTTTTGGTTGTTTAACTAATCCCATGATTCTTTTTTCCCCCAGTCAAATAAACACAGGAATTGGAGATATAGATGGAATTTGGAACTTGCAAATACTCGAAGTGTTTGGTTTTGCTGTGCATTTTCTATGAGCATTTGTCCTAGTGTAATTTGATTACTGAAGTGTTCATGAAAAGGGGAGAATGTTCATGTTTGGTTTTGCTGAAGCAAATCTTTTCAGTTGTATGAGTGCCTGCATGCTGTTTCTAATGCAACAGATATCACTAAAAAAAACAACAAACAAGAATTCAGACTTCATTTAAGTGTAGTATTGTTTTGCTTTGAATGAGGAACTAGTCCAATAGGACCTGTGGTTTGTTGTTGTGATACTAAAAATATATTCATAAGCAAACTTCAGACTTCTGTCAACTCTAATGTCATCTTGCTTTCCAGCCTTCTAGTTCTTGGAGTCAGAACTTTCATGTAAACAAAGCAATGTTTTTAGAATTCCTTATCTTGTTTACATTCCTTTCTGTAGAAAGGACAATTGATGGACACTTTCTAAGATCAGTGGAATTGAAGAGGTTGAACCTCAATCTTCCAATGTGGTCTCTTCTCTAGAAATCTATAAGCTAAAAGAAAAATTAAACTTCCTCTTTTCCCAGTTCGACTCCGTGGTGATCACTTCATCTCCCTCGTGACGGCATTGCATCACACTCTAACTTTTAATTTTACCTGACTTTGAATTATTTTCAACAGAGAGTTCACACTTTGCCTAAAAACCTATAGAAAGCAATTCACTAACTATGATAGAGAATAATTTAGGCAATTCATCTTTTTGTGGATCCATGTTATGCCAGCACTATGAGAGCAAATGCATGTCTTCTGAGAATCATACAAAATTACTACAATTTCATTGGAGAGTAATAAGCAGCAAAATGGCTTATTATTACCAGTAAGAGCAGAAGAAATGAGTCTGCAGTCTGACCACTGAACAGGGGACTCAAATGGGCAATTCAGTCCTCTTCAATACAGTTAAAACCACAGGAAAATACACTGGGCTGAGTACTGGAATAGCTGCTGGTCTACAAGGTATGGTAGATATCCAGATGTATTTTTGTCCTTTGTCAGAAGTCTCCTCTGGAAGATGAAAAGTTGCCAGGGATGTCAGAATTACCCATGACATGTTGCCTGTGTGTAAACAATGACTGCCTGATGTGGCTGCCACTGAAAATGTGTGATGCTGTGGCATCCTTTAACAGAAGATCCTGTTTTTTGTGAGTCTCCCTTTGTTGCTTTTATTCTCACTGCTACTGACTGTTTCTCTCTAGTTTGTGAGGTACCTCAAGGAGCACTTCTGGGGAATCAAAGCTTTTATTGCAACAAAATTAAATTCAGCTGATAATTTTCCACCTGCTTTAGTTCCATCCCAAGTCACTGAAGTGTGTGGAACTATAACTCTGCACATTGCTGTAATAACTGTAATACATTCCCCATCCCTGGAAGTGTTTAAGGACAGGTTGGATGGGGCTTGTAGCAAGCTGGTGTAGAGGGCGGTATCCCTGTCCTTGGCAAGGGGGTAAGGTCCCTTCCAACCCAAACCATTCTAGGATTCAGTATCTTAGACTGGCCAAGCTTGCATTCAAGTGTTAACATCATGTAAATAATGAAAACTGAAAGATAAAAAGAAATAAAATCCCAATATTCCTGTGTCTTCATGGAATATACTTCCTTTTTGTGACTGTTTTTGCTGGAAGTTCTCTCTCCCTGAAGCAGTACCATTTCCTGCAGAGAGAGAGACAGCAGTTTGCATGTTCTTGCCAAACTCTTAGGAGCAGTGATCAGCCATCCCTTCCTCTCAGGTTGTCTGGAGGAATTAGATACTCCTCTGCAACCCTCCCCCTTGTTCAGGGTGCTAAAAAGAATTGCGGTGCCAGAAATAGTTGATGTGAATTCCTCGTCCCCAGGCTTTGTTTCACCAGACTCTGCAGAGTCGTTGTGGATATTTGCATGGGGATGGAGAGGCACAAACATCTTGTGGAGATTACTGAGACATGATGTTTCTGTATTTTATTGAAGACACTTATCTGTGTTAAACTCCCGGAGCACGCCTCATTTTCACTGGTTCTTACCCTCTTCTTCAGGAGGATACAATCACCCACTCAAGGACCAGAAATAGTGCATGACTAACTATGTCACAGAACAAATGATTAACACTAAATCGTTTGTGCAAGCTGTTTGCAAACAATCCATGTGCCACCAATTATGCTGGAGCAATTTTGTGAATACCTAACTCAGTATGTTTTGTATAACTCAAGACTGGCTCCCAGATCATTAAATTCATAACTTGTGTCTTGTTTGCTAAATTCATGAATGTCATTATTTCTTCTAGCTTGTAAAACTGGTACTGTTAGACTTGACTCTGTTAATTAGTCTTGGTAACACTGGACTGGCAAAGCTCTTGGAGTGATGGTGGGTCTGATGACTGAGGAACTGTATAAAAGGAGTCACAGCTGCTTTGTTTTTAGAGTTTCTCAGTCACTTGCAAGTTAACTTACAAGTTTTTAAGTGCAGAGGAGGGCAGGCTGCACAGTCAAGTCCATTAATACATCTGATGCTCTCAGAGTCTCAGCAGTGCAAATAATGATGCTGTTTGCCCCAGCTGCACCCCAAAGACCCACAGACTCAACCACTGGTTGCCCAAGTGCATCAAAACACTCATAGAGTTCATTTCTGAGAGAGCTGAGAGCCTCTTTGTCAGCTGGAGTAGCTCATTAGCTGTCTTCAGGGTCAGAAAGCCGACCTGTAGAGAGCATACTAGGCATCATCCCATGGATCAGGGTGAGGAGAGCTGAGCCATGAGGAAGAAAGATCTTCTGCCTCTGTAGGAAGCTCAAGCACAGACAAGAGTTTATTGATTCATTTGGTTAAGAATGTTTTGGAGCTTTTTGACTAATAGAAATGTGCAGCCCAAGCAGGTGCTAAAGCTCTTAATAAATTAACTAAATGCCCAATGTGCTTGGGTAATTGGTGCTCTGCAATGAGTGTTGTGGCTTTTCAGCTGTCGCAGAGTTTTTGGAACCCTACATAATTTAAGGAGGAGGTACATTGATTTTTAATGGAGATTATAAGATATTATTTCATAATAGAAGGATATGGAGGCAGTGGAAATTCAAAGGAATTGCAACAGAGAAGATACAACCAGTATCAAAACTAGATTTTGTAGACTTTTTTCATAATTTCCATGCTGCAAAGTATTCTTCCCATCACTAACATCCAGGATATTAAATTGTTGCTTTTACTTTTATTATTTTGTCATGAACAAGGCCAACCCCTATTAAACTGCCACAACAGATTTTTTCCCTTTCCCCTCAAGCAGTGTAAGGGATACCTTACACATAAAATTTTACATAAGTAGGTAGGTTGAAGAACTTTGTTTACAAGGAAGTTAAATTGGTATTTAATTATATCTCAACAATTTGTCCCTCTCCTTCTGACTGCTAGGAATGCATTGAGCTTCCCCACCATGAAAGGTCTTGCCTGGTAAGAGCAGTATATGAGTTATTTATGGATGGACATATTGCTTGAAGCCTCAGTTACCACTGCTCCACTGAATCTAAACATGATTCAAAGGAGGGATTAATATGTATGATTCATATTTCATTGTGACTTACAAATGTTGTGCAATCACTTCATTCTTCATTCAGTCCAAATGACTATGATAGGTGCAGAGTTAAACCGAACTGGTAGCAGTAATTGTGCAAGTATTTGTGTGTCATAGGAGGTGAAGGTGTTGTGTATTTTTTGTCAGGCATTTAGATGAGCCCAGAAGACTGAGTCAAAAGTAGGAGCTGTAAATGCTTGCTTGATGATCTTGCACTTTATAAATCCAAGAGTGAGACAGGGATGGGGGGGTGATGATTTTTGACACATTCTCCCAAACCTCCCCCTAATACTGGCTGTTGTCCTAGGGTGACTCTTACAATTGATAAGAGACTGAGTGAGCTGAGCTACACCCATGGCAAAGACTTTCTCAGTTTGCCCTCTCTTTTCAAAGCGGCAAAAGGTTTTATTGTTTCATTGTTCATTTTATTGTTTCATATTATTAATTCTTTGTGCTTGTAGGTATTTTGTTTGTTGAATAAATAGTTTTTTCCACTTTTGTCTGAGGAAATTTTTTTTCCAGACTGGCTGGGAAGAGAGGCTGTTTAGGTTTGCTTTCCAGAGGAACCCCCTTCGGAGGTTTCCTCCCAAATTTGCCCTAAACCAAGACAGATACAAACCACTTTCTCCCCTCTGAGGTACCAACTACAGCAAGGTCTTTTGTCATGGCTGTATCCAGGACACTTTTGGAATACAGAGGACCATTATTTACTTACTTATTCCCTTAAAACTTATGAGGAAATCACAGTACCAGAACGCCCGTAGACATGGGGTCCTGATGAGGAGATTTTCAGTTGGATGTTGGAAAAACACACCAGTGCAGCAGAGCAGTGTAATGGTAGAAATACCTGAATTATTTAACAACACATAAAACAAATGGCTGTCACTTCCCATAGTTTTTTTATATTGAGGCAATTGTGTCTAGTGCAGCAAAGAAGTGGAGATTTGGGCCTTAGATTCTGCTTCTGTAAAAGCTTGATGTATTACTGAATCCCCTTTTTATTTTCTTTTTGCCTCTGACCTAAGCCTGTGTAAAAGGCTATGAAGTGTTTATCTTGCTGTAAGCCTTACTACAGGTGAGAATGCTGGTGGTGATGTGTCCCCCTGGGACACTGTGGAGGGGGTTATCCCCATTTTACAGCAGAGTTTGCACACTGAGTTGAGGCATTAATTTCAAACTGGATTGCTCAGCTTCTATATTCAACAGCCAGCTGGTGCCCCTTCTTTCTCCACCTTCTTTTCCTCCTCCTCCTCTCCTGTGTGCCTGGTAACAGGCTCTGTGCAGTCACACACTTTTTTGGGTTGTTGCTATAATGTTTTTTTGGACACTCAAATGCTTCTGCCTTTGGGGGTGGGGGGTGGGCGCCTCCTGATTTAAGGATCTTGCCTGATTTTGTGGTTTGAATGCTCAGAAGAAGCAATTTCAAAATACAGCCATGAAACTTCTACACAGTGACTCATCTTTCAGGTTTTTGTTTATTTGTTAATGATAGTGTCTTAAGACAGTATTGGGAATTAAAAGTAGGGAGCAGTGATGAAAACGGGTGATTTGCAGTGGGTTGAAGCCACTAGGCGTTGGTGCATTTTCAAAAATTCAGATTCCTGTCTTGTGTTGAAAGGTAGTAAGTCTGCAGCTGAAGACCTTACAAACATCACAGCTCCCAGTTTATTTGGGTTTACCCCAGCTGAGAGAGGGACCATCACTATCTGATTAGTGAAAGGTACCTAATGAGCTGAGGATGCCCATGCAGGATGAGAGCCTCTGACCCTGGCCAGCATTGTGGGCTTCAGGTGAGCAGCAAAAGGCATTTCAAGTCCACTCAGGACAGCACATTCTGGTGGCCCATCCCCCTTGTCAGCTGCCTTCATCCCATCCCATGCAGAGTGTATTTGTTTTTAAAAGAGATGTTTGATTTTTTCCCCCCCCACTTATCCCATGCCCTGAGAGCAAATTTTAACTCTTTTTTTCCTAATTTCCCATCTTTCTAATTAAATCCTTGGTGTATTAAATAAGAAACCTCAAGTGAAGCTGTTCAAATTCTGATCCTGGTTTTCAGCCAAGCCGCATACACACAAGAATTCACCTTAGAGCCATGTTTTTAATCCCAAGCCTCAGAAGGATGAACTAATAACTACTAACTTAATCTACCCTGGCCTCATTTAATAGAGTTAATAGATCAGGATTTGCAAGTTTAATTCTCAGCTTTCTTTCATACAACAAAATCAATATAGAGCAAAATGCCCTTGTAGTTATAATTAATCTTGTGAAACATGCCTGGATCAAGGCCCAGCAGAAGAGGATTCAGTGATGAGCTGGTGCTGGCTTTCTGAGGAATGGGACATGGGTCAGGATTAATTTCCCCTGCTGTATATTGCCATATACATCTATCATTTCAGGGGTGCTCTGTGAATCACTGCATGGGTATTTCTTTGACAGGCAGAAGAAGAAAACTGTAGAGAAGAAGAAGTAAACTTCTACTTGGGGACAGAGCTGCTGAGGGTATGGGGAATGCAAATGCTCAGGAAGGGTTGTAAACACTTTCAAGCTGTGCTGTAGTTGCACTGATAAGTGAAAACAGTGATCCATCAGATTTTATTCCTTGCTGCAGGTGTTAATGGGGAATATAATCTAACTGGATTAAATGCTCTGTGCATACACCAGGTACATCTCAGAAAGGACAATAGCTGCTTTTGTAAAATGGGATCAGACTCCTTTTACCAACATAGCATGGATCAGTCTTCTCCATACCCTCTCTCTTTTTATTCTGCATTTCCTTCCAGAATTTTTTCTTGTTCAGTCACTGTTTTCTTGTGCAAAAAAAAGTTAAATTGTACAGAAAGAGTACTCACAGCCTGTTGTGCCTCTGAAAAAGCAGGATTTTCCAGCAATATGTTGCAACCTGTGCATCTTACTGATGGTAAGGTGGAAGCTGCTGAAAGAGGGCAAAGATGGGAGTGCTGTTTCGAGAGCCCTTTATGTTGAGGAGCCTGGCAGGGGTGATGTGCCAAGGAACCCAGTGTAGATCAATGCTTGATGGGCAATATGCATCATAATTACAGCCCTGGCTGACAAATTCCCTGTCAGCTCTTGTGCTGTGTTAGCAGTGGTCCTCAAGAGCAAGGCATCAGAGCAAATATTGCACTCAGTTAATTTGAGCTGCTGTTTTGCTTCTGCTGCTGTCAAAATTTGATTTGCTTGAGCCAAAAATTGGGGGGAAAAGCCCCTCACCTGTGCATTGCCTGAATAACACATGGGGAAACTCCAGACTGCCTGCTTCAGAACTCTTCTGAAATGGATCCCTTTGGACTGATAGTCAGACTGATATGTAACGCATCAGTGCTTGTGAGGTGCTTCTCTACAGAAAAACACTCAGAGATGTCGTTGTTAGGGTGGACATGACACACAGAATGACACAGTAAAATCTTCAGAAGGCTCAGAAGGCTCTTTATTATGCTGTCTTTTATACAGTTTTTACAGACCTCGATGGCAACATCTAATTGGTTAATAGCTTTTGTGTTAATTATTCTATTTGTTAATAAAAGGTGTTTTACTTGTCTGTCAAATCTATCTGTTCTTGGATTGTTTACGTATTTTCTTTACTGATTCTTATGGGACAAATCCCTTGTTATTATAGGTGCAATTATTTTTCACCCTCAGAGCAGACTGTTGGGTTAAAGGAACTTCTCATTCTCAAAACATCTTCATATGGGAACTTACAGAATGCTTGTTATCAGCACTTAGAAGAAGTGCTTTTATACCCTATTCCTACATGGAGATTCCTAGACAGTCTGTTGAAGGCCTTTGATTCAGTAGAATGCTGTTTCTTCTTAAGGGAGGATTAAATTCTGCTAAACACAATTTTCCAGCTGTTCAGACCCATAGTGGCAATCAGAAGAAACCCCAAAATATGCTCTTAGTGGAATAATCACTGCGTTTTGTATTCTTTACAGGTGTGGGAAGACTTAGAGTGGAGCAGCCAGCTCGTTCTGACAAGCCTCACCCACTTCAGTTGTCCATTCAGACCTCCACACACAGCAGCTCCTGGCAACTTTTGCTCAAATGTTTGCAAGGGCTTTTTGAACACTGCTGACAATCCTGTGGTACCTGGGAGTGAGTGCCACAGACAGGGACCCGGCCGCAACTTCTTCCTGTTCTAATTGTATTGACATTTTAAAGAAATGTCATGGAGAATTAGCTAAGCTCCCCCTGGTCTATTTGCACAAGTGACCATGTGCCCTTTTTTTAAGCTATAAAGGCAAATTTAGGGAAGGGAAAACTATTCTTCTCTTGAATCTGTATGAAATGTTCTTTATTGAACTTTGAATGTTGGATTTTTTTTTCTTGCTGGAGTAAAGAACACCTTGAAGTTTTTGAACTAATATTATGTACAATAATTTATAAGTGGCTATTCAGATAAATAATGGACCCTACTTTCAAAGAGCAGCTGAAAGTTAATATTTTACATTGCCTCTTTGACCTTGTAGAGAGCTGTTCATATTCAGATTAGTTTGGAGTATTTTTGTGTAGCATTAGAGAAAGTGACCTCAAATCATGTCTATCTGGTCTAATAAAAGAAATAATTTTCAAGACAAACTAAGATAAGATTTAAATTAAGTGAACTCCTGTGGTATAGTGATTTTTAAAATCAGCAGTCAGTGGATTTTTAGGATTTGCATGTAAGCATTGCTTGGATGGATGCCAGGCTTCTTTTGCTGCAGGATTCAGGATAGCTCTGGCTAGTCCGAGAAAGCTTTTCTTTCTGAGCTTTTAAACCCTCTACAAAAAGATACTGTTTAGTGTAGGGACCAACTTAATTTGAAATCATGGTCTTGGTCAAACAAGGGTGTACAATGAGACAGATGGACGAGACAAGGGAAAAAGGAATTTTCAACATCATCTTACTGGTTTTTGGTCCACAGCAGGTGTGGGACTTTCTTCCCCAGAGAACCAGAAGTCTGCATAGCAGAAGCAGCATAGTGCTGAGGGCAGAGCAGGTTTTTTTGCTGCAACTGGAGCCCTCTGGGGCAGCTGGTTGGCTGGGCAGGGACTGGGATGTGGTGCAGAGGAGGCATCTTGGCAGCTGATCAAGAAGAGGGGGGCAGGACTTCCCACAGTCTGTCAGCTGCCTGCACAAACTCCTTCTTGAACTATTGCCGTTTCAGCAGAGGCAGTAGACATTATAAAAGTAAAATAGCATTTTGTAGCACCTTTTCTCATAGCATGAAATGAGGAAGTGCTATAGAATTTAAGGAACTGGGCTTTAGGCCTAAATTTTCTAATTTCAACCATAGAAAAAACAGCCTTTCCAGTTTTTGCATGTGTGGCATTAGCTTGCTCACGTCTGTTGTTGAGCTGTTTGTAGAGCTGTGAGTCCCCACAGTGGCACTGCAAGCCAGCAGGGCTTTTCTCCTTCAGTGGAACTTTCTCTGGTGTAATTACATGGTCTGTTTTCTCTTTTGTGTTTCTTATCAAAAATGTGTGTGTGTATATATATATATATATATATATATATATATATATATAAAAGAACTGCCTTTGCCCCCAAGGGTCAGAGGGGCATAATATTTTCTGTGTGTTGTTTACTTTGGCACAGTTAGCAAAACAGTGTTCACATCTATACTTTTAACTCTGCTAATGAAGCTATTATAATGTCAAATAAAATGTCACTGTGACTATGCCTAATTAGCATTACAAATTTGGTTGAAGAGATAAATAACCAGATTCTTTAGGGTGCAAGTCAGCTCAGCTACAGGCACATGTACTTGCCAAATTTACAAGGATGGGCCTGCAGACTGATGAAATGGAGGACTGGAAAATGCTGCATTAATGAAATGCAAAACCATGTTTCAGCTGTTAAATGAACCTGCTCTCTCAAGTGTCTCAGATAATGGGAAAAGCCTGTAAAAAGTCTTCTGGCCGGGATACAAAAAGCAAATCTGTAGTTACAGTCTCTGCTGATGGGCAGGAGAAGAGACACATCAGACCATGTAAAGCTTAATATACCATGAATGGCTTGGTCCAGAACCCACTGAAAGTCAGTGGAAAGACTGTCAGCATCTGATCCAAAGGCAATTAGTCAGAAATTAAGGATTTGAAGCCTGCTCTTTACTGAGTAAACAGTGAAGTCAGGTGATCATAGCTGGTTTATAAAAGAAAAGCTGGTGACATGCAATAAAAAATTAGGCACTTGCAGACAATGTTTCTGCTAGTGGCACTATGTAAACACATTAGTAAAAATAGATAACAATTAGCATTATTCAAATAAGGTTTAATTGTCTATTTGTGTAGTTTGAAGAAAAACTGGTGCAGATCACCAGTCTTCAATGGCAGCTTGAAGTCAAACTCCAAGATATTTTAACTGAATTTCCATGTGAGCTTTAATTGTAATTTTAACTGAAATAGTCAAACTCTACTAATTTCAAAGGGAGGTAAAGAAGGAGTTTGCCTGAGAATTTTAATAAGGGTGGAGCAGAGCTCAATACACAGCTGAAATCTCACAAATCTCTGTTCCTTGATAGTTACAAAGTTGTCCACATCTAAATTATCATTTCAGTTGCCAGAAACCTTCACTATGAAATTGCACTCTCAGCAATTACTACTGAACGATTTAACAAATCATTTGTAGTTCTTCATTAAAAAGCAGTAATTGTTGACTTTAAAGAGAGACAAAAAATATGTAAAAGTATAAAGAACACTGTAATATCAAAGGCTCTCTACTGAAATGTGGCTTCTATGTATTTTTCTTCAATTGCAACCTACATACAAATGGCAAATAAACCTTTCAAAATATAATTAGGAAGGCATTAAATCCAAATATCTCCAAAGAAACATTCCCTTCCCTCAGTCCCAGCACAAAGGAAACATCAATTACTCTTCCTCCTGAACAGCGGTATTCTCATGGTGTGCAGAGACAATTAGCTGAAACCTAAGCAGAAGTAATGCCTGATGATTAAAATTTATGTATACTATTGTGTCAGAAAAATTCTGAAGACAGGTTTGCAGTCCAATACTTCTCATAGAGGAAAGAGACTCTGTTTGCTGCTTTTTCAGGGCTGAATGTTTATCTCTCAAGCACCTTAGCAGGAAATTTAGCAGCTAATAAATCACAGTGATGATAAGCACTTGTGTTAGTGCATCTGTGGGCTCTTGAAGGTGATGGCTGAAGCACAGATGGTCTCACTCTGAGGAGCACTTCTACATGCAGGCTAAGTCCAAGCCTAGTTGTCCCAAATAACGCCTCTGTTCAGGGAGAAGGAGTATCTCAGCATGGGAATAGGCTGTTGGACCACACTGACACATCCAGGTGTGCTGCACATAAGACAGGGATCACAGTGCTGGAGCTCCTGAGGACTAATCCTGTGTGTGTTGTTCTGTAGGAGAGTCCAGCCCTGCATCTGAGAACTCCTGGTCAGGTGGAGACTACCTTCACCGCATTGCTGAGTAAAGTCACATCCATTTTTCTGGCCCTGAGGCAGAGTTTCACCTTCTCTGGACTATATATGCTTGGGGGTCCCAGGGTAATGCCCAGTGATCCTCGGGTGTGGATATTCATCAATTCAGAGTGTTCTAAGACAGGAGGAATTGTTCTACAGAGTAACAGAAAAAGACTTGCATTTGTGAAACTGCACATGTGCACTGGGTTTGGCATAAAGACAGAGATCTTCAAAGAGCTAAACCTGCTGGGTAAGATGGAGAGCCAGTGCTCACACAATTATATCCCTGCTGGAATATTTCTGGATACTCCTACTCCCCAGATAGTATCCCAAATAGGATGGAACCCTAACAGCCAGTGCAGGGTATCAGAGAGATTATTATCAGGTGCCAAAACCAGACCCAGGACAGGGTAAGCTGTTCAAAAGCTCCAATTTATTTTTTATTTCCTGGACTGTTTGATGCGGCAAGATGGACACAGCTTTTAGTGCAAACATCTGTACATCTGTCACTCTCTAGTTATTTTTCTGCATCTGGTAGATTTCTTTAGTTGATCCCTGAGCCTATCCCACAATACCCATAGTACTGTGCTTGGGATGTTATCCTTCTGAAATACTGAAGGTGTTTGCTCCTCCTTGCACAGATATGGTCAGGTTGTGTGCTGTCCTTTGTATGTGCAAAGAGTATGTTCTGTGTATACTGAAAAATTAATTTCTTCTCACATTAACAATCAAATTAACTAAAGCTTGCAGAATTTGCTGACAGGAGGCAGATCATTGTGTAAAAAATATTTGTACTTCTCCTCAATCTTGGAAAAAGAGGACAAGGCAAATCCTTTCTACTCCCATCTATGCACAGTGAGAGACAAACTGGAGTTATTTTATCTGATTATCTCATAACCTCAGGAAAAGAGTTGGTTGTGATTCTGTTTGCAGGGGCTAGTTTATTCAAACCAGCTTCCCAAGCCCACCATGTACAGTGCTTTATTTCTCTCCTGAAGTAAATGTGTTTTAATTAGTAAGCAATGTTTTCCAGCTCAGAACTCAGAAATTCTGCACAGGTTAGTTCCTTGTGCACTGAGTAACTTGTTTATCAAAGAGTCATTCCTCTTGTGTCTTGCTGGCAGTACATGATGTGCATTAATTGTGGACAGTGATCCATTAAATTAGCTTGTTCTCGTGTCTTGGTAAAAAAAAAAAAAAAAAAAAGGCCACAGGTACCAAACCCAAGAGATAACTAAAAGAACTGAGAACATCTTCAATTACAGCATTCTTTTTATCAATCTCTGAATTTAAACTATCTGGAAAACAGATGATGAGTTCATGTGACTGCAGATTAACACAATGAGGGCTCTCTGCTTGTAACCAGTACATAGCTCTTCAGGTTTGGGTTTTTTGGGGGTTTTTTGTGGGTTTGTTTTTTTTTTTTTCATATCACCCCTTAAGTTGGTGTTGGAGAGCCCAGGGTTTTATTTAGTAAAACTAATGTAAATTGACTCGTTATTGTGTTATTCTGAATTCAGAATGACATTTCTAAGATCAATACAAACTGGAGTCTGTTATTATCAGTAAAGTACTTTTAAAACCAAAATTACATTTTTATCAACTTTGAAAAGGTTTGGTTCCTCACATAATACAGATTAACTACTGAGGATGTAACAGAAGGATAAACAGACCTGTACGGGTACCTGTGTAGGGTAATATGCAATTTGAGTGGACATGAATACTGACAAATCCTGGCATAAAGTCACAATGAAGATCTCACAGACCAAAAGATGCACTGGAACAGGCATGACATTTTTTGGACAGTCTCATTCCAGACTGACTGGAATCAAATGCCAGTGTAAAGTGATAGAACTTCTTTAGGAAAGCTACAGGGAAGACTGTCATGTTCTCAACTGAAAGAAAAAGTTGGAATAATATGTAATATGCTAGCTAAAAGCCTGGTAGAAACATTTTTATAGGGTAGAGAACTATTTCATAGCAATTTCCAGAAATTGCTTGGATTCTTTAACTTCTTTCCTGTCTTATTAGAACTGTAAATAAAAATTTATTCTTAAGACCAGGGAAAGGAGAGGAACAAGAGTAAGGGAAAAGAATGATCAAATAATAGGAACTACTCACCTTAAGAGAACAGAGGAGTTAGCCTCAAATCCTCCCTCCTTTTCTGTAAAATATAAAGCCAAGGGCAATGGTGTTGGGAAACATAATGGATTAAGTCTACAATGGCATCAATGACATGGAAAAAATTACTATGGAATGCTTATTTATCAAATATTTTCTGGCTCAGAAATCACAGTCTGTGTATCTTAGCTTCTTGTGCATTCAGTAACTTGTCCTGTTTTGTTGGCAGTGCATGATGTGCCTTGATGGTAGACTGATACATTTTATTAGGTTACTCACATGTCTGTAAAAAATCCCCCAACTACACACATACAGAAAAAGAGCTATAATAAAAAGAGCTGAGGGGTTTTCTTTATTTTTTCTTATTGTTTACCAAAGAACTTTTCAGCATCCATTTGTAAATGGGTCTGACTGAACTCAAACGGTATGGAAGTACCTTCTCATATCCCTGTTACGGGTGCAGGGAAATCTTTGCTTGAGAATGTTTTGAAATCCAAAAGAACAAATGGGTAGAAAGAAAAACATATTGTCAGCGGCAGGCTCATTAATGACTGCTGCGGTTGAGTCAAACTAGCGGAGGGAGCCCATGAATCCATTTAAGCTGGGTGGGTATAAATATTCCTGCTGCTCACACAGTTATATTGATTGGCAGGTGGTTACTTTGAACTAAAGGAGCATATAAAAATTAATCAGACTCCTTAGCTTGTGTCCAGTATATTTCTGATAATTTTTCACTTTTTTAACCGCAGAACCCCCTTCACCTGCAGATGAGTTTAGAAAACTCACTGAGTTCTGATGCTGATGTCACTTTCTCGATCCTTGCGATGAACAACTGGTATAATTTCAGCCTCATTCTATGCCAGGAGGAGTGGAACATCACAGATTTTCTCTTCCTCACACAACAGAGCTCCAGGTTCCACCTGGGGTCCATTATAAACATCACAGCAAACCTCACTTCAACCAGTGACCTTCTGAACTACTTGCAGTTTTACCTGGAGAGCATCAAAGACACAACATCAACCATGGTGATGTTTGGATGTGACATGGAGAAAACACGGAGGATTTTTGAGATTACCGCACAATTTGGTGTGATGCCTCCAGAGCTGCACTGGATTATTGGGGATTCACAGAACGTGGAAGAGCTGAGGACTGAAGGTTTGCCCCTCGGTCTCATTGCTCATGGCAAGACAACTCAGTCAGTCTTTGAGCATTATGTGCAGGATGCCATGGAGCTGGTAGCCAGAGCTGTGGCAGCAGCCACCATGATCCAGCCTGAACTGGCTCTCATTCCAAGTACAATGAACTGCATGGACACAGATGAAAGAAATATCACTTCAGGCCAGTATTTGTCAAAGTAAGTTTTACTTTTTTTTATTTTTTCCCCTTACGTAATATTTTCTGTATTGCAATAAAAATAATTTTCTTCCCCCTCCCACCATTTTCTGTGGTTTAACTATCATGCTGCTAACCCTCCCTCACAAACACATTTGTTTCAGTATTTCCTCCTACTTCTTTACTTCTGGGCAGATAATGAAATTTTTACTTTGCCACAATGGGAGAGAAGCCAGAACTCTGAGATTCCAGTACAAAATGTGTTCCATAGAAGTAGAGATCACACAGTAAAGATAGGCTAGATTACAGACTGTGCCCTGAAAATTGTATTTATATTTATTCATGTAAGGTGAGCTACTGTCAATTTCTCTGAGATTCTGAGTGTACAAAACACAGAATATTTGCACTATCTAAGTCCTTGGACAATATAAAAATGTGTAGTGGCCCTTGATATTATGCTTCCATGGAAAAGAGAGGAAAAAGGTGCACCTTCATATCCTCAGAGGCTTTCTTCTGGTGGGAGTGCTCAACACACGGGAAGTAAAAATTCCTGTCTCTGCTGCATGTCACTATAAAGAAGTTATTCCCAAAACTACTTGGGTGTTGCTGTCTAGAAATATTACAGTTTTTAACCTATGAGTGGAAAACTTGCATGGTTCTTTTTGAAAACAAGTAAAAATATCTTGATTAACTACATAAATTCATCACATAATCTACATCCAGCAATTGCTGCATGTTTCCCCCCATTACATCTGGTTTTCAACTAAAAGATTTTGTTGGACGGAGTTAGGATAAAAGTTCTTGAGGTTTTTTGTGTTTCACTTTTTTTAAAGTTACTTTTTCGTGGATATGTCTGCACAACAGTGTATTAACAGCCCTACTCAAAACACAACCATTTGAGAACCCAACATTTCATTAGTCCACTTGTCCATTCAGAGTCAAAAACTGTATTTCCAAAGGGTGAAATAGGGCTCAGGAAATAAACACTGGACTGACTCGCAATACCCCTTATGACTTATGTTGTCTATTTTGCCTCATTATTCTGGATATTTTAGTTAGGTCATAACTGAAAAGTAAAAGCAGGAGGCATCTTAGAGTAACAAGACAACAGCAGTTTTATGAATAGGGTTTTTGAGGTTTGAAGAAGGGATAAAGAAAAAGGAAACAAAAGTAAAACACTTAAATATATTAATGAAAAACAATTCTTCATCTTTGATCTCCACAGAGAACCATTAGCTTTTGTTTTATTTTGGGAGACAATATGCAATTTCACATCTGTGAAATTTCTTTTCCCTTTATATTGGTAAAGTTATTGTGGAAATGAAAGAAATGATTGTGTGCTTTGCCTTGTTTTTTCTTATACATTTGCTTGTGAAACCTATTAAAGGGAAAATAACAGATTAGAGGAACCCTTATCCTGAATCAGTGCAGCTGTTTTTGCAGTGTATGAGCAAGATAGGTACCTGATGGCCAGAACTGATGTATTTGCATCAGCTGCATAACTATTAACTCTAAGTGGTGCCATTAATTTCTCAGGTGTGACTCGCTGATGAGTGGCTTCACTGTGACCAACCTCTCCCATCTCACCAGGGCTTTTAAGCTTTTTTAGCCTCCAAAGATGAAACTTTTGTCAGGTGCTTAACTGCTTGTTTACTAATGAGTGCATTTTCTGTCTGAATGAACCCGTCTGTCTTAGTGTGAGGCCTTGGAGTGGCCATGGGTGGGGATGGAGAAGAGGAAAATGGAGAAGAAGCAGTGCACAGACCTCTACCTCCCCTCTCTGCAAAGGTTGGATGAACAGCAGCCTCAGTCTGGCACAGCAAGAGCCTCTTCTGCCAGCACTGATCTCATACCTTGGCTGTGCAGACATTTAAGTGCACTCAGGAGCAGAATAATGAGCTAGTGCATGGCAAAGCATGCTTATATCCATGTGGATATGGGTTTAGATGTACAACCCCCTGAAGATTTTACTGTAGTAAGTCACTGTCCATCATTCCTCTCATAATGAGATTGTTTCCCTTATCTATTTTTGCCTGCTCACAGTAGCATCCTTGTTGATGGAAAAAGGCATTAAAATTTCAAAGTCTCATCTTGTCTTATGGCTTTAATTAGTCTTAGAGCTTTAATGCGCCTTCTTGGGTATTTCATCAGTCTGCTATTTCATAGATCCATAAAATCATAGAATGGTTTGTGCTGCAAGGGACCTTAAACATCAGCTCATTCCACTGCCTCCTATGGGTAGGGACAACTTCCACTATTTCAGGTTGCTCCCAGCCCTGCCTAGCGTGGTCTTGAACACTTCCAGGGATGGGGTAGCCACAGCTTCTCTAGGCACCCTGTGCCAGGGCCTCCCCACCCTCACAGAGAAGAACTTATTCCCAGTATCCCATCTAACCCTACCCTCTGGCAGTTTGAAGCATTCCCTCTTGTCCTATCAGTAAGAAGTCTCTCCAGCTCTGTTAGAGTCCCTTTAGGTACTGCAAGGCTACTAAAAGTTCTCCCCAGAACTTTCTCTTTTTCCCCTCCCAATTCTAGTTCTTGCCTTCAGTAAGCTTCCCAAAAAGAGAGGTGGAATGACCCAACTATTAAGCTAGAGAGAAAATAATTTCATCAAGTCATTCTTACATGTGCCATGAAGATACTGCTACTGGAGAGTGATAGTACTGCTGAAGATCTAAGAAGCCGTCCTTGTAAAAAAGCACACGAGAAACAAAGCTGAAATGAGCAAATGACACACTTTGGACTCATTGTTCAAACTGAAGTGACTCTGATAAAGCTCTGATGCAGTTATCAGAGACTGTCAGTGTGAACTTTAGCTCCCGTATATTGACACAACATCAAGAAAATTCGTTCAGCTGTCAGACTTGAGGATCTGGCCCTTCACCTTCTGAAATTTGTGCAGGCTGTCTTTCCATACAGATCTGTCATTAGCCCTTCTAAAATGGTGTTGCGCAGATACTACCAGCATGTCTGTGCAGTACCCAGGACTTGTAATTCCCAAAGATTCACCCTGGAGATTTCTAGCTTGAGAATCGTAGTTAGAGCCTCTTATCTGTTTCTTAAAGTTATCGAGTAAAGGAGTTTTCACTTGAGGTTGCTGGCATGAGTTTCACTGGTGCTGCTCACAGTGCATGCAAATGCTCAGCAGCCACAGCTGCTTGCGTATAAAACAAAGTGTTGTTAAAATGCTTCTCCAGCATGATTCCCATCATTTATTTTGATTCATCTTCTGTCACTACAAAAAATACAGAACATGCGAATCAGTTGTAAAGGCAAACCAGTAACTCAATGAGGTGGTGAAGCTGTACATTTAAAAGTTGCTAAATATCTCTTAGGTATCTGCTCCTAACACAACCACAGGACAGGTACAGAGGGCTCGTTCTGCCCTCCTGGGTGTACTTATTTCTATTGTGCGAGTCAGGGAAAGCTGTGCCTTAAATCCACATTAATTCTCAGTCCACCTTCAGAAAATGAATGTAATGCATTATTCCGTAGTTCCAGTTACTCCCAAAGCACCTGCTTTGAAGCATTCTCATGCCCAGGTCATGCTGTATTAGCAACATGGGGTCAAATTCATGAGAACTTTGCAAGCTTATTCCACCTGAGGACTTGTCTCCCCCAGTTTTTGCCATTTTTGTGAACTGCTAACAGTGTGTTGTGCACAACTCCTAAAAAAATTTTCCTTCAGGCCCATCTACACACATGGAATGGTTTTACTGTGACTGTCACAGCAATGGTTTTGGTCTGTACATCCAACAAAGCTTGTGAAGAAGTTGCACAATTTTTTACAGAGATTGAAGGAGATAAGAGAGAGATAAAAGCCAAACAAGATTATGGGCACATAAACCTTCCTTTAGTGCTGAAGACTGCCTGTCCCATCAACTTTGTCTTGATAGGGTTTACATGCACAAACAGGGAAGTTACACCATCAGATAGGAAGCATGGATTAGGAGGAAAGAAGTGGGCAGACAGTGGTAGATACCACTGATTAGTGGAGCTGTGGTATCCTTTAACACTGAACTAAATGGTAAAGGATTTAAAAATGAAAACTGCATTGTTAGTTCATGTACGTTTATATTTATAAACACCTGTTTGCCTTTTTAGGCATGATTTCCAGACCCAGGCTAACACATGTACCGATCATCTGCTTTTGAGAGTATTGTCTATATCATCTTTCTCCAAACTCAACATACCCAAAAGAGACTGAGCAAGGACTGTGAAGCTGCTTCAGGGAAGGCTATCACACACACAACCACACTCAAAGCTAAAGCATGTACATCCATAAATTTACCTTTGCAAAGGACTAAAATTGATATGACCTTGAGACTTAAAGAGTACAGAGGTTTAACTGCTGAAACTCCATCAAAAGTCCTCAAAACAAAGTGTAGAGACAAAAGTATGCATGTACACACACTTGCAATTGATTTATCATTTTCAAATCAATTTAAGGTTATTTTTTATCCACTGTAACAGTTAACTCTGCTTAAAAGTTTATGTCTTCCTTATTGAGGCTGGAACGACAGCCTTTGTACTGCTTCCAACACTCACTTTTGTCCAATTCTCAGGACTAATGTGAAGTGCTACATTCTGCTACAGCAGCTGAGCAGTCTGCCTTCTGAATGCCTCTTACTGAAAAAAATGCACAAGTGGCCTTGCACTATATTAGCAGCAATTTAACTCAGTTGTTTTTAATGGAACCACTGTTGTAAGTCTTGTGCAACCCCTGCCAAATGCACAGCAGCTTCATTATTAGCAGCATGGACTTCATCTAGTCATGATGCTTACGCTAAAAAAGGACTTTCTCTTTCAAACACTCAATTCCTGCTTAGTTCCCAGCTCCTTTATCCATGTAGTTTTTAGTCTCTTTGATGATGGCTTGCCAGAAGCTGAATTCAACAGCAGGCAGGACAGCTACTAGCAAACACTGCCTTTCAATAAAAAGGAAATACGCAACTTTATTGTCAGTACCTGGAATAGTAAAAGCCCAGTGTTCTCGATGCAAAATGTGCAGTGCAAAACTGGCACACTTCATGCCTCAATGGCAGCATTGCACTTTTAAGAACATTACTTTTGCACTTTTTGGTTTTTATAACTGCTTTTTTGGGTGTTTATATTTTTAAGAATTAAAATTGTCTGTCCTAGAGCAACCATCTTTCACTTTCTTCCCTTACTTTATTCTGAAGTGTCTAACAGTGATTTACCAGTGCCAAATTTGCATTTTTGAATCCAGATTGGTTCACTTGAGAGTGCTTGAAAGCTGTTGACAGCACTTCAGTAGCCCCTTTTATGTAAGCTAGATCTTACTGAGATTATACCATTTTCTTGGAAGGACATTTTATACATAATTTCCACTCTTCCATTTTCATATATATTTTTATCAAGTAAAGTGACAGTGGATCTGGTGAGTTCAGCTTAGAACTAACCTGTGTTTCATCAATTTGTGAGGCAAAGGTAACTAAAAAAATACTGCTCTTTTACTCATTTTTTCTAGTAAGTAAAAAATTACATCTTTCCCAAGGAGTTTTCATTTGCATTAGATATTTAGGGCAGCATCCTCATGTAATTTAGTTGTAAATTATGTGGCTGGTTCATTGTGCCGAAGGATCTATGGATCTATGGATCTATGCTCCAGGTGTTCAACAACATCCCCACCTACTCTCTTCAACATCAATCCATGTTTCAGCTGTCTGCTTCTGATCACCCTGTTTACTCCCTTCAACAGGTTTTTAGCCAACACAACTTTTGATGGTCTCAGTGGCCACATTAAAGTGAAGGGATCATCCATTGTCAGCTCAGAAAATAACTTCTTCATCTGGAATCTGCAACACGACCCTGTCGGGAACCCAATGTGGACACGCCTGGGGAGCTGGGAAGAAGGAAAGATCATCATGGACTATGGGATATGGCCAGAACAGGCACAGAGACATAAAAGTCACATGCAACACCCCGCCCGGCTGCACCTGAGGGTGGTGACTCTGATTGAGCATCCCTTTGTCTTCACAAGGGATGTAGATGATGAAGGTCTTTGCCCAGCAGGGCAGCTGTGCCTGGACCCACTGACCAATGATTCAGGTGTGCTGGACAACCTGTTTGAAACCCTCCAAGGGGGCAATGACACTGTACCCATTGAGCTGAAGAGGTGCTGCTATGGCTACTGCATTGACCTGCTGGAGAAGCTGGCTGAGGATATGAATTTTGATTTTGACTTGTACATTGTTGGGGATGGAAAATATGGTGCCTGGAAGAATGGCCATTGGACAGGGCTGGTGGGAGATCTTCTTGCTGGTACAGCTCACATGGCAGTGACATCATTCAGCATCAACACTGCCCGAAGCCAAGTGATTGATTTTACCAGTCCTTTCTTTTCAACCAGCTTGGGGATCCTGGTGAGGACCAAAGATACTGCAGCTCCTATTGGAGCCTTTATGTGGCCACTTCACTGGACTATGTGGCTGGGGATATTTGTTGCTCTTCACATCACAGCTATATTCCTCACCTTGTATGAGTGGAAAAGTCCTTTTGGAATGACTCCTAAGGGAAGGAACAGGAACAAAGTCTTCTCCTTCTCCTCTGCCCTCAATGTCTGCTATGCAATTCTCTTTGGAAGAACAGCTGCTATCAAACCCCCAAAGTGCTGGACTGGAAGGTTTTTAATGAATCTCTGGGCTATTTTCTGCTTGTTTTGTCTGTCAACATACACAGCCAACCTAGCTGCTGTCATGGTGGGAGAGAAGATCTATGAAGAACTTTCTGGAATTCATGACCCAAAGGTAAAGCATGTCTGTTATTATTAACTCAGCCTTTTCTTCTCTCCACTCAAAATTCATTGTTGCAAAATTTATGGTTTCAAATAAAATCAGAAAGTGATCTTTGTGGAAAACTGGTTGCAATTACTTACAACCTGGTAGAATTTCAGGAGGAAAGTTCAGTCATATAGGGCTTTTAAACAACCATGAGATGTTTGAAGGTGTAGGGAGAAGGATTTAAAGGATTGAAGATGAGGGGAAAGGTGAGGTAGTCTGGTATTGTTCACTGCAGAGAAGAATAGTGGGTTCTACATGCAGATTAAGGGTTTAAGTTCAGTTCCAAGTTCCCTTTGATGGGCGTTGTCTAAATCAGTTGGATCACTCAGGTCATCCTGAGATCTACTCAAACAAAAAAACTGCATAGAACAAGATGAAACCATTTATCCTCTCTAGGTAGGATATTTCAAGTATTTCATTTGTCATAATGCTGCTGGCAAAGGCATTGCTGACAAAATTCCCAATGAATGCTAAATGAAATGCAGCAGAACTGAAATATTTTGAAAAATCCTGCCTTGTGCATCAAAACAGTGGAACTCACTTTACAAGTAGTCAGGCATTTGATTTGCAGTGTTGTTTCTGCTGGGGAGCCGTCACGGTAGGAGATGAACATTGTTGTAGACAACCCATCTGCAAAGGGCTCAGACTTCCCAGAATTTTCTCTGCCTTCTCTCCCCCCCTTCCCAAGGCTGCTTCAGTTGGAATTTAAGTCCAGTGATTTTACAGAATACTCTTAATTTATTTTCCACTAAGTAGTGATCAGGAGAGCAAAGAGCAGAATGGCTTGTAGAAAGTATAGATAGCTGCAGGTGACACCAGAGCATCCTCTGCACCCAACAATCACTCCAGGGGACTTGATGGCAACAGCAGATTTCCCTTGCTCATGTGGCACTTTCTGGGGTGAAGGTGTGATTCTATTACCCACAGATTTGAACTCGTGACCTAACTGCTGGTACCGAAGCCATCCACCACGTATTTGTCTCAAGGGACTGAACTGATAGATTATTGCGCCACTGTAAAAAAGTAACGTTAATAACACGAGAACAGGACATACATCTTGCTTTTGTAAACTGAATAAATGGTACATATGTCCCTTCAAACAGCAAAGGCCAGGCTCCATCTGTTACATTAGTGAAACCTTGCAGTCAGACAAATGACCAGGCATTTTTGACTTTGTGAGTGCAGTGCCTGACTCACTGCCTGCAATGTTAACTAGATGGCTTCTACCAAAAATATTATAAATGAAGAACAACAGTTTTGTGACTGACCCAAGGTGCTCTAAAATTGATTTATGGCTTAAAGCAAATTGCTTCTAATTATCTGCCATTTCCTTCTCAGCAAAAAATATCATAAATATTACATGAATATCTTCATCACTATAAGGCACAAAATATGTGATTTTTTCAAAGCATTCTGAAGAAGCTGTTGAGAGCTTTCAGCTGAATTTCCCCAGCTCCAGGTGTATCTCTTTTACACTGTTGTGTGAAGCCACAGTGTTGGTTTGAAAATTAGGTTAGTCCTCCACTCTTTGCATGGGCATTTTCTCATCCATCAAATCAAATTGCATCAGATTGCATCCTATTTTTCAGCATAATTATTGTGACCACATGCGAAGTTTTTAAAACAGATGTTGGGAAATTCCTGCAGCTCCAAGGAAAATTAAATTATTCTAAAGCTGTGCTGTTGAAGTGAAGTTTAGTGAAAAACATTAAAGCATGTCAGGTGCTGCAGACACAGATCTTGGTCCAGAACCGAAACACTGATGATGCCTGGTTGGTAACTTCAGTGATTCCATTGCATTCCATTACTAGCCTTTCCTAGAAGAGCACTTGCCTGCTTTATGGAATAAATCTATACTTCTGAGTTCCCAGCTGGGAGTAAGTTCCCATTGTGGGAATAAGGCAACACAATTTTAGGAAAGAAGAAGATTGTCTACCATTACATGAGCTGCAGAATAGTTTTGTGTATATCATTCATGCATTTACCTCAAAGCCTTAGTCTGAAAGAGAAGTTGTAATAGAAAATGTGCTGGTTTGACCTTTGCTCACACAGAGCCTGAGCTGTTCAAAGTTCTCTTTAAGAGTAAAAGCTTAGGTTTAGGAAATGTTTGGGCCACAACAGTCATACAGTTACAGACACCATATTTTAGTTAGCTACTTAAAATATTTTTATGTGACTAAAAGATTTTATGCTTGGGTTTTTCTTGCCAGATATGTTTACCTCTTTCTTTTTAGTGGTGGAGACTCATTTTAAAAAAAAAGGCAGCAGGAAGCAGAAATAACCTTTTTTATTTAAATATACTTCTAAACATCCTTCTGCTGCTCTCAGTATGCATGTGCCCTTTGTACTGTGCTTTTGAAATTTATTTAAAAAACAAAGCCCAGAATAGAGGAGCAGCCTTCTCAAGGTGATGTAAGACATGTAATTTCTTTAGGCTGTCAGCCATAAATGGCAAATCCCATCTGAGGTTGTGAACAGCCAGGGAGGACAGAATTAGAGCTATCTCAGTTGGACCTTTAAATGCACTAATGATATAAAAGAGAATACAGAAATATCATCAAGTTGCTGAAAGGAGGAGCAGCCAGTGAGACAGGAACTAAAAGGAAAGGTCTTGAATTTGGGGAACTTGCTATGTATTTTCTGTGTAAGAATCTTAACCAGGGCAGGTCACTAAAGCCACCCTTCTGCAGTGTCCATCAAAGGTGGTTGCCCCCTTTCACAGGAGGTGTAACAGGAGCCAGTAGGCCATGGAGATCTTGAAGAAATGTCCTGTCACCTTAAAATCTAATTCTTCTAAGAAAATGGGCAGTTTTGGACCACAGCTGCCCCCTTCACCCTCATTTTCTATTTGTGCAGGTTTTAGACATCATCTCTTGCCAGTGGAAACTGGCAAATACAGCTGTTTTGTCTGCTTTAACATGTTCAGTCTCCTGTTTGAGAACAAGGAGATAACTACAGGATGAAGGTGCTGGCTGCCCACATGGAGTATGCATCCATGTCCTGACTCCGTCTTAAGAAGCTCTCTACAGTACATGGCAAAGAAGTTTAAAAGCTTGTCTACAAACAGAAGAGGTGGAGAAAAAAATTGTAGTTGTATAATTTCATCTCTTTTATCCCTTCTCTCACATGAATCATAGAGGCTCATTTCACTTTTTCTTCGATTGTCACCTCTTAGGTTGCACAAAAAGATTACATTATTCTTTGTCAGTGTGCCTGGCAGCCCAGGCGAACTCAATGAGAGTTGAATTCTTTCCTAGGTTAAGATATTCTTCCTCCAGGCATGCAGACCAGGAGCCTGCCTTGGGGATGGTTTGAGCACAGAATCACAGAATGGGGAAGAGATGTTAAAGACTATTTGGTTCCACCCAGCTGTCATGGCCAGGGATACCCTCCACCAGGTTGCTCAGTTATATATGATTTATTCTTTGATACAACAACACATAAGTCCTGGAAAGAAAACATTTTACTCTGCAAAACAACTCATGGCAAGTGATTCTGCAGGATCTCCCCAGAGAATGGAGGTTTTTTTAAGGCAAAGGGGACTTTGGTTTTCGGGCTTTTCATGCAAGAACACATATTGGAGATGCACCATGTAGTCCTGAGTGTGTTAGGTAGTTCAGGTTATTTGAGGCAAAAGAATTCTGGAAGCCCATAGGGCAGAAGAAATATTTAAAATATGCCAAGATAGAAGCAAACAGCAGCAGAGGGAGGGGAGCTGGGCAAATTTTCCATAAGGTAGTCCAACTCCTGGCCTTCCTTTCTGCAAAAAGTGTTGTTGTTTCCACAAATTAATGAACTTTTTTGGTGCTCTCCGACCATTGTGACTTTTGTGACTGCTGTCAGCTTTCTTTCCCATCTTTAGTACACACTTGAGTAGCCATGCCTGTTCATTTACTCTGGCTATGTTTTTACTTCTCTGCATCACTTTACCTTCAAAAATACCCTTTGGCAGTGGCAAAGTTCCTTTCTGCATTGTATTTTGGCATAAAATATTGAAAATATTTAGCTTCATTTAACAAAAAAAGGGCCACTCCTGTGGGTCCCATCATCCGCAATTTCACTGCATTGTCTCTCTTAACTTTACATGCCTGCAATGAAGACATAAGATATTATTTACTCAGTCTACTGTATCTTACAGTTACTTCTTCATCATTAAAAGCATGATTCAAAAACTCCTTCTTCTAATGATATTTTCCATTGTGTTCAGCAATTTTTAGAGTGAGACCATAACTGTTATGTGTTTATTGATAAATTTTCTTCCTGAAAAATCAATTTTTGTAGGAATTACACTAACAGAAATTACTGTGGTCTTTCACTGAAGCAGCCTGAGATGAATCATTATAAGGAGCACCACTTGAACTGCTATATGTTAAATAGATAATGAAGTAGCAATTATTTAAATATGCATTAAATTGTATAGCAAAAGATTAAGTGGAATTTAAAGAAATCTTACTGCTGCCATGGGGTTTTAGTATTTGTAGAGGACCACAGGATTCTTTTTACAATTAAAAGAAGGAACTATAGAGCATATGTTTCTGTGAAGGAAGTTACTGGGCACAGGAAGGTCATGATTCACAACATCACAGCCAGCTAATGGCTTTTAATACATGGTGCTTTTCTGAGTATTAATGAGTCTGTGAAGGATTCGAACTCAAAAGGACTTTCAGTGTCACAGAGAGCAAAATGAAAAACTCTCAGACAAAGGCAAAATTGAGTATCAAGCTTCAGCCAGAATAAAGAATTGCAGATCTGTCTCATACAGGAATGAAAGGCACCTCCAATTTATGGAGGTAAAATCTTGACTTCTTTAGCTTCCCCATGCAATTTATGGTGATGAACACTTAACTTGTTTAGCTTCCCTATCACCTCAATAAAGATTTCTAGTTAAAGTTACAGCTTTGGAGGCTCACAATCTGTCCAGATCACATCTACATCAGTCTGATACCCATTTTATCAGACAATGCACTACCATGTTCTGCAAATCAAGTTTTCTTTTCCAATGAAATGTTTTTATGCCTTCTTGCGAACAATTATAATTTTGTTATCTTTGCATATTAACCTTTACTGCTTGAGGTATTCACCTACACACATTGCCTACACTGTCACCGATTGCCCTGGCCGCTCTTCACTTCCCCTCATTGTTTGATCCAAGGAATTTAGGGGTAGATGTGGAAGAAAGAAAGTCCTACTGTCTTCATTCCATGTAGTGCAGGTCTTGAAGGTTGTTCTTCAAGCACCAGAAGGAATTAATATGTTTTATTTTTTTCCCATCTATGTGGGTGTCAGTTTCTTACTCTCAAGCATAATATCTAAATCCGTAAATGTCATAAGATCTTTTGAAAAAAGTAAAGTGAGCCCACCACCAGAAATAGTAACTCCATCATAGGGGGGCCTCAGACCCTTGCAAGAAATAATGCAAGTGGAGAATTACAAGATGTTACTGAGGTAACTTGCAAAAAGTGGCAGAGAACAGTGAAGGTGCATAAGCTGATCCTACCACCTGACAGGTGGAAGATCATTGTGTAACTGACTTAGCAGCATGGAGAACGTCTATTATTGTTCATAAAAGTCACAGGCATTGTGATCTACAGAGACCAGAGTGCTAGTCTGGCTCACCTTCCTGGAGACAGAAGTTCTGCACTGATCTGCTGGACTTCAGGGATGAAAAGGGTCCAAGTTCTCTGGAAGAAATAGTGGTTTTCACTGAGTGCATTGAGATTTGACTGAACACCAGGTAAAGTCAAATAATGTCTATATTTCACTGTGTAAGAGGCCAGGGTATCCAAATATGGCCATAATTTTTCATTTACACTTCATGCTTAATACATTTCTCACTGATTCTTTCCTTCCAAGAAGGAAAAGAATCCCTCTCTGTTCCTATGTTGAATCTGTCAGTAACACAGGACTCCCTCTGATTTACCTTCATTTGTGGCTCTTAAACCCAAAGGAAATAGCAAATAATTTGTTGAAGAGATGAGGACCGTGCAGGTAGAAAGTTCCACCACCTACAATTGGAAATCTTTATTCTGGTAACTCATGACCCATTTACAACACAAACCCATGGTTTGTTCCTTTCCTGGAAGGTACTGAGCACTATTCTTGCCTTACAGGTTTAGGCAGAGGAGTGTTTTCAGTCCTGGCACCCAGGGGACAGTTGCCATATGGTTAGGGAGTAGGAGGACTGAACTTCAACCAGCAACAGCTGGAGCAGAAGAGATTTGTAAGAAAAAGGATTTTAAGGATGACAGTTTTGAAAATGGTAAACTACCGACACTTCAAGTTGCTTTCACATTAGGTTTCCTCATTCAGCCCTCAGATGCTTGTAGAAATCTGTGATAGATTTTCATCCAGAGACTGCAAACTCAGGATGGAAGGACAAGAGGAATTCTCTAACCAGAAATCTTCTTTGGTATCTCTTTGGTTCTTGAACATGTTTTCAGACACACAGCTCTCCTTTGCTTGGTTGTAATTTGAAAAGTATTTTACCTGCCTGACAGTGCATTAGCCATGTTTTACATGGAGCAAGCAGAAGAACATGCTGGATGAAGTGACTTCATCTGGAACACCCTTATGACTGCTGCACTGGAATTAGAACAGTGATCTACTGCCTTTTGGGAATTACAACCCTTCTTTTCCCTCATTTTTTTTCTCTCACCCATTCTTTTCCCTCATCAAAGTCTACCCATTTTCTTACAATATTTTACACTTTCTACCTTACAGTCGTCAGGTCTCCCAGAATAAATCACAGCTCAAAGATCCCTCTGTCCAGAAAACTCTTGGAATGCTATTAAGAAACAGGGATAAACACACCTGCAAATTCATATTCTCCAGAGTGCTCTTCTTACAGAGCTTTTTGCATTGCCCAGCACTGGGCAACCCTCAGAAATTAACCACAGACCTGAGTTTCCGGTTTCAACCCTGAGCTTTTCCAACACACAAAGGAACAGAGCAGGTTTTACAGGTCTTTAATTATCAGTGCTCACACAGGGACCAGGAACACAAAGGTTCATATTTTTGAGCAAACCTAAGTCACAGTTTCCTTTCATGTATTCCTTTGTTGCAGTGAAGAGAATAAACTGTCAGCAGTTTTCACTTGTGTTCAGGTTGAAGCTGCTCAGTGCAGTTGTCAGGTTTTATGCCAACTAATGACCTCTCTGAGCTGGATTCAAAGTGACAGAATTTTAAGGAAATCTCTCATTTTCTGGCAAGGAAAGAATCAGCTCCACTGACACTTTTCGCAACAGAGAAGCAAAAACATTGATTCAAATGTATTCTGCAAACACCCTCTCCTGGAGGCCCTGGGAACATCTCAGCTTCCAAAGCCTGAACACTGAACACCTAAG
Organism: Cettia cetti; assembly: GCA_013401135.1. NCBI lineage: Eukaryota > Metazoa > Chordata > Aves > Passeriformes > Sylviidae > Cettia > Cettia cetti. The sequence continues at coordinate 48,840 of VZUI01039712.1, forward strand.
ACAGTTCCTGATCAAAACCTCCACTTCCAGAAGCTGAGCTGTGAATTTTCATCTGTTAAAACCTGAAATTCATGTGCTTCACTGTGAATAATTTTATTTCATCTCCCTCTGCACCCCATAATTATTACCTGGTTAGTTTCACTAGCTAGTTTTCAAAAATTCCTGCAGATAAGAAGGGAAAGCCCATGAACAGCTTTATATTGGTTTGTAGTTGGGTTTTTTTTTTTATTACTAGTATTTAATTTGTTTTGTTTATTTTCCCCTGAAACTTTGCTTAGTACTTCCAATTGCTTATATTTTCTCACTGGGCTGTGGGAAATTTATTGGTGGCTGGGAAACCACCTAAATGTGTGAATTACATAAGGCAAAGTAAAATATTGCTTTATGTGTGAGAGACAGAAGTGAGATTGTAAAATAGCACATTTCTAAAACCACATCAGTTCTTCACCTAATGCTACCCATCTCCAGTGATTAGCAACGGAAATTGAGCAGAATTTCAAGATTCTACAGTAGTTGCCTGGCAGAGATCATGCTGGCAATTCTGCTGATACACAAGGTGCCCATTAAACACTGCTCTTAGTGTTATATCAGGTAGCAAGCACTGTTGTGGAAGTAAGCTACTAAGACCCTTTACACCATAGTTTTTCCTCAGAAGTGTTGTAAAAATTAGGAAAGAGTTTCAGTCCTGTTCCTCCTTTCTGTATTCTGTTTAAATTAAAAGGTTGTGGTAAAATCTAAATCTTCATTAGCTCTGTCACTGAAGTGAGTGGTCACTGGCACTGCTCTCAGCCTATTTTTGTGGACCTAAGACCATAATTATTCTGTACCTGGAGTTCTTGCTGCAAAAATAAATGGCAACTGAATGGGATGCAAACCTCAAAATGATACTAAACTAAACCAGGGCATCAAGAGGGGAAAGTCCTTGGGGCAAATAATTTGGCTTTGCAGCACTGGAGAGTCATACAAAAGCCAGAACCTGCTAGAAAGACATCAAAACCCCACAGTCCCACTGCCTTAAATGTGCGAAAATTAACTGCTGCATATTCAGTTTTAAATCTCTACCAGCACTGGAGATTTCTGGGCCTTTTTCCTTTCAAGTTGGCATCTAGGTGTTTTCTCCTGCTGACAGCATTCTGTGCAATGGCAATTCATTATATAAAACAGAATGTGCCAAGTTATGCAAAATCCCTGTCATTCAGAATTATGTTTTCCCATTTCTGCTGCTGCAGTTTCATCACATTGGTGTTTATCACATTGGTATTTTCATGAAGAATTGGCATCCCAAGCCATAGATGTATGGAGATTCCCAACCTCAACATCTTCCCAAATAAAATGAGTTGTCCACTTCCCACTCTAGTAGATGTTTTAACAAATGCAGACAGCAACCAAGGAGATCTAGAAGTAAAGGGCCAAGCTAAGGGAACTGGTAGCTCAGTGTTTGCTTTCAGCAGACATACAAACATCATTTGTCTGGGAGCACCATGTTATGAAAGGCACAGAAGACTCTGAGAAGACCCAAAGCTTGTCCTGGCACTGTCAGACAAGTTGGATGTACTGTAAAGCTCTTGTGTTTTCCTAAACACTGCATGGTGTCCCCGTCTCAGGGCTCAAGTGACCCAACAGCCATTTCACCTCCTCAGTGCTTGGCAACATTGACATTTCCCTTTGTTTTCTTACACTGTGAAAGAAAACATTGCCTCTTGTTTGTTTCCTTGCCCATGGTATGTTTTCTTCAACAGTGAGACTTGTTCTTGGAAATGCTGGGCACAGTCCACGTGTCCTATGGTAGATACTGTCCTGAGAGGTCACAAGGACAGCAGTGTTCACAGAGACACCAGTTCCAGAAATCTTTAGCCTTTCTCCTGCACCCTCATTCTCTACTTCCCAGCAGTATGTCCTAGTCCTTCCTCCCAAGATTGCTGCCTTCACAGAAGACGGACTACCTTCCTGAGCCATCTATCCCTGTCCTGTGCAGCAAGATACTCTGGTCTTGGCGTACCACAGCCCCAAACCTGTGAAATCCAAGCACTCAGCAGTGTTCAAGACAAGTGTTCAGGCCCCTCTGGCTCCATGTCCCACTCATCTCGTGAGTCTGCCCCAAACACCAAACCATATCCAAAGGAGATATCACCATGTGCACCAACAAAACTTCATGAGCAATCCCTTCCTTACAGCAGAGGGTGGAGTCAGTTCTAAAATTCAGGGTGAACCTAAAGAATGGCCCTTCATGGTATAATGCTTCAGGTATAAAACTCAGTTCACTGATATGAAGTCCACTATCTCCAGTATGTGAGATGCAAAAATGATACTGTTAGCTGCTGGAGCTGTTATCTTTTTTAGGAGAGCCACTAACCAGAAGCACTAAATGAGTTTTTAACCCCTTTTAGCTTTTAACAAATAAAATATTAAAATACATTAGTAGTTAATAGCTTTTAACATAGCTAGTTAATTGATATGTTTGTTCCCTTGCTGTTGGACTGCTCAGACTGTTGGTGTTTCCCTACTCAAAGCTCACAGCCAACTGCAGTTGGCTGTGGTGGCCTTGCCAGGTAACACTCAAAGGGTTGCTTGATAAATACTAATGGGTCTTCAGAAGTGAGATCCAGGGAAAATTTCTTCATCATACAGGTTGTCAAGCATTGGAACAGGCTGCCCAGGTGTTGGGGGTTTGATTTCTTCCTTTTTTACTTATAGAAAAAAGAAAAAAGTCTTCCTTATTTACTTTTTTTCCCCATAAGTTGCTGGGAAACTAACTACTGGGTACTTATGAGTACTTAGGCAAGAGAAGTGGCCGAAGTTGGGAGGGAAGTGTAGCATCTGGCTACACTTGGCCTGCCTCTGGTGAGTTTCTCATCGAGGGGGAAGATACCATTAGTTTTGCAGGGGGGCAGATAAAGAACAGGGTCAGGGGCAGCTGCTCTCTCTTGCTCTCGGCATCAGAAGAAGCAAGGTCAAGCTGTTGCTTACTGCAGGGAGAATTCACTGTCACCACCGAAGTCCAGTCCTAGGGACCTTCCGCCATCTGCTCGTGTGCCCAGGAATTCTGAGCTCGCCTTTTCCTGCCCTGCTGGAGCTGGGCCACCACTGTCCCACCCCCGCTGCTTCTTCGACACTGCTTTGAGTCTTTCTATGTCATATCCCCACACCCCCTGCCCTGCTGGGACATCCCAGCAGTTGAAGCTACCACCTTGGAGCTTCTGCTACATCTCGTCCACCAGTCCGGGATTTCTGTTCATTCCTGCTGTTCCAGATTGGCGCTCCTCAGAGTCCTGCAGAGGCCTGGGGATAAGACTGCCCCAGGGTTTTGTGAAGCAAAGTCTCTCCTCCATCCCTTCCCATCTCAGCTGTGAAGGTTCTCACGAGCTTCCTAGTTCTGTTTGTTGTTAATGCCATCGTTATTGTTGTTTGTTTGCCTTGTTACACAAACTAGTGAAGAACTGTTTTTCCTATCCTCATATCCTTGCTTGAGAGCCCCTTAATTTTAAAATTATAGGGAGATTGCATTCTCCATTCTCCATTCCAAGGGAGGCTCCTGCCTTCCCTAGCAGACACCTGTCTTTCAAACCAAGACACAGAAGTACCCTGTTTGTCTGCTATCATTTCTTATCATAGAATGTTTGCCTTTAACTTAGGTGGATGTGAAGGCAGCCCTTTGGTTTGCTCCTGTGAAATGACCCTTGTCCTACTGTATGTTTTTGATGGAATAAGAGAGAGATGAAGCCTTGAATGAAAATATTGGCCACATTTGGCTCAATTTAATTTTATTTAAAGGCATGGCTTCAGCATGTTGATGCAAACAGAAATCTGATGTAAAGCACTAGGATGGGTCTTGTATGAAGATTTGGGTACCTGAGGGAGTATGGAATTACTTGTGTAAAAAAGACAGAAACCAGCTTAGTTTCTTGCAGCTGTCCATCCAAACAGCTTGCAAACCCATGATTTTAATCCAACATTCATCCATGACTTTACAGTCCCATAAATCAATCACCAAGGCTCATTAATACCAGTGAGAATATGTCAGGTATTTATGCAAGCTGAACTAAAAATTAGTATTTTCCCAATGCTGCATTTGATGTTCTAGATGCAACTACAAACTTTTCACCAAGAAAAAAATTTGCTTTAAAAATATTTTGAAAATGTGAACAGTCTTTCTAAAGTTTAAAGATTTCAAATGGGATATGACCATACAAATATAATAGAACCAAAAATATTTGGAGGAAAAGAAAAGATGGTATCAGATTTTTGATTTTTTTTTCAATTTAAATTTTATTTATATTGTGTTCTGTGGTGGTTTTTTTTCTTAGTATTAGAGCTGGGATTAATAAACGGGAGTCACGGTTTCGTGTTCAGACTCTATTAATTCTTATCTATAGTACAGTCTCAAGAGTCATGAGCTCTAACTATCAAGGTAGAAAATGAAGTACCTCTAAGTCTTTCCAAGGTCTTTTAAGCACTAATTACCCAATAACAAGATGACACTTATATTATTTGTTCTTTTAATCCAATAATTGACCACCCAGGGTCCTCAATGTGGATCTTCGTTTTTAAAAAAAAACAAAACCTGAAACCAAGAAGAAGAAGGTGAAGAAGAAGGACTTAGACAATGCCTTAAATCCTCCATATTGCCCCATATATATTACTGTATACCAAAACCTTAAATTCTAAGTTTTTCACCCTGTGAGATCACACAATATAATTCAAACTACACACCCACAATCCCAGTGCTATCACTCAATTTCAGAAGCCTGTTCCACAGCCTCTAGTCAAATGTAGTGCTTGCTTGAGGGTCAGTGCCTTTTAGCACAGAAAGCTTAAAATTCTCAGTTTCCATAATTCCAACAGTGTTTTTTCTTTTTTTTCACTCACACATAATATTTGTGCACATAAATAAACACATGCAAAAATTAATATTTAAATATGTGTTTGTGTGTTTATATATACCTTCATGTGTACATATACACATCAAACATGCATACCTCCATAGAATCATAACATGAACTGGTTTATGGGAAAAATATTTTAATTGTTTTATCCTGATTTTTGAATCATTGAAAGAATTCTGATGCTTTTTATTTTTTAAAATAAAAGCATAAGAAATGGAAAATACAGTGAATATCTGATGAGGAATGCACAAGCAATTAAATCTGACCTTGCTTTATTGCAGCTCTCATGACATAGACAGGATTAAGCAGTTATCATTTATATACATCATTTGCAGCCAATAAACCTTAGGAGTATTTATTATTTCATATAGCAATAGCTCTGTGTTGTCTCACAGCCAGCATGTCATGATTCTGCTTTTACTAGAGGTTTTCCTCAAAGGCTACAAACAGCTGAAGTCCTTTAATCCCAAAACACACAGAGAGTGTTTAGTTTCAGCTGAAAGAAGCAGGAAGACAGGAAGTCATAGAGTTCGGATGGTAATATTTCCCTGATCCACCCAAATACCCAAACAGCCACGTGTTGTGCAAGAAATGGGCATACCTCCGTAATTACTAGGGATACTCAGGTTCAAGGGCTTTCCTTCAGCTGAGGCACTGCTGGGACCACTTTCAGTGTTATTTTGAAAAGGATTAAACAGGAGAAAAAGAAGCATGAAAAAAAAAATTAGACCTCACTCCATTCAAGTACTGAAACTTCAGCTTAATTCTAAATAAAAAAATCATTACATTGCATAGAAATGGGATCTATTTGGGTATGAATTTAAATATAGGCAGAACTGCTTTTGGGCTCAGTATCATAAACCACAAACATCTAATTAAAAAAAAATCTCTGTGGATTTAAATAAAGGAATGCATACTTGGTTCATACAACCTTTTGTTTGGTCTCAGATGATTGCCAATTACCTGTACTGATATCAAACCTGGATTATCACACTTAATTTCAGGAATCCAATTTTCCCAGAGATTTTCATGGAAACCAAATGTATGGTATATGTGTGAGGGGTTTTCATTAGATCACCCACAGAAATTTGCTTTTGAGCTGCCATTGTTTCACTCATACTCAGAAAAGACAGTTGGCCAATTTAATTACTTGGTGTGCTTCAGAAATATAATTTCTCAAAAGCAGAAATAAACTTCTAACAGCAGAAAGATCTGGCTGGTCCAATGGCATTTACCATATTCTTTACCTAAAGAAGTCTCTATTTGTTATATCAGGGCTGTAGTTTAGTGTGTGAACTTTATCTTCTTGTGCTGGCCATTGAATCAAGTTAACTTTTTCAGATTTTTTTTCCAGGTGGACTAGAAAGGTTTGTTGCCACATCTCAAGTCAGAGTAAAGTGACTGCTGCAGAGATACTTTCTGTGCTGGTTTTGTATGAATTGATATTTGGTGAGGAAGGAAGAAGTCACCCATGGAAATGATTTTTCTAAGAGAAGCTACTAGCAGTTTCCTCTGTGCCTGACAAAACCTATCAGTGGTTAGTTTGAATATTGATAACCTGTTAAACAAATTAAAGAGCTGAATATGACTCTGTGAGAGTCACATTTTAAGAAAAACAAGCCCAGGAACAGTCTCTTCTTCTTCCAGCCTAGGAACAGGTAGCAGGCTGGCCCAGATCCCTCTGCGCAGCCAGGCTGCGCTGGGCAGGCCCTGCCAAGGGGCTGGACCCCTTCCCGGGAGCCTGCCAGGCCCTGTCCCAGCCGGGCCAGGCTGTTCACATCTGGCTGCTGGGATGGTTCCCTCCCCCCCAGCGCAGTCAAGCCGACCTGTGGCAGGAATTAATAGCAGAACTGGCCTGAGACCAGCCATGCAGCCAGAGCAGGCCCTGCTGTTTCTGGCCAGGGCCCCAAGACCCTGGCACAGCCCCAGGATGGCCCGAATCTGCCAGCGCAACTGCTTTGACTATCACAACCACCACAGGCCCAGGCGTGATATCAACTCTTTCATTGCACAGATGAAACTTGCAGGACATTGATCCTCTCTCAAGTGAGAAGAAAGGACAGAGTGAAAACATGTAAAGACAATATGAAGACACCAAGGTCAGTGAAAGAGGAGTCAAGTCCCAGATGTGAGGAGAATGAGGAGATGCCTTAGCCTTAGACTTATGTAGAAATTCTTTTGTAAGGCCATGGTGATGAACTGTGACACACTAGAATATCCCTTTAATTCATGGAAACAGTATGGGGAGATGGAGTGTTCCAATTGTAGACGTGAACAAAGGCATTCGTGCTGAAGCAAGTAGATGTTGAAGTAGCTGTGATCTCATGAGAAGCTTGAACAGATTAAGTATGATGAAGACCCTCTGCCCCCAGGGAAAGAAGAAGAAGACCTCTGTTCCTAGAGATGCAGATGATCTCAGAGACAGATGAAGAGAACCTTTGCTTTTGAACAGCTCATCCTTAAAATAGTACCCTATAAATTGACATGGCCCATGAATGCAGCTGTGGAAAGGCTGCATGAGATGGGAGGGACTTCACGATTGCAAATTTTCCAGGCGGTTGCTATTCGTGGAAACTGAAGCCACGAGAGAACTGTTTTCTTGTGGAGAAGTCTCCATGACATGGCAAAAGAGACTCCTCTCCCTAAGAGAACTGATGAAAGACTATTTTAGAGATGATAAACTGACCTACGTCCCAGGCTGTGTTTCTATACGTTGTCAGTGGGAAAGAAAAGAAGGTTGTGGGGGAGGAAAAGTGTTCTGAAGGTTTTATTCTCATTCTTATTTTTTCTTTTCTTTCAGTTCTGTTTTTCTTTACACCTTTTAAAGTTTGAGCCTGCTCTGCTCTCCTCCTAATCCTATCTTGCAGCAGAAAAGGAGTAAATAATTCTAGTGGGTACATTTAGCCAACATTAGACCCACCACATGAATTGGTGCATTGGCTGGGAAATCTCAAATTGTCAAACCAAAACCACTACACTAAATTGGTGTTTCTGCCTGGTTTGAACCTGAAATTACCACACTTTCATTTTATTTTTTCCAGCTCGAGAGAAAAATAACTAGATACAATCCCCCAAAACAAGCATTTTTCCATGATTTTTTTAGTGCATGATACCAACAATTTCTATTCCATTTCAATAGCATTTATTTACTGAAAATAATTGAATATTGAATTGAAGAGAACAAAAATAATTGAGGTAGATCATCTCGATTTTACGACAAAGGGAGAGATCCAAAGATATCATCCAAAATCTATTGTCTGTATTTTTTCACTTTTTGTATTTTTATTTTAATAGGTATTTATATTCTCAATTGTTTGCATTTGGTTTTATTGAACATCCAGTTCTATGTTCTAAAAGAACATCCAGTTTACATGCTTCCTTACCTTAGGACATGTGCATATTTACCACTAAAAATTAACATCTTGTGGCAAGGTAGTTTTGTATTCAAAAATTGTAGGCAGTTTTATTTGTGTTTTAACACAAAGAAAGCAATGGGAGAGGAGCTTTTCTAGTTTAATTTCTATCCAATGAAAAAGATTGGGTTGTAATTTTACAGGTTAGGCTGTGACGGAAGTCTTTAATTAATATTTTTACTGCATCATGCTTCATGATAAATTGGATCTCAGCAGCTGCCTAACATCATATCAGCACCAAGAGTTAAAATCTTTCATGTGGAAAGGCCTCAAGACATACTGGGCTAATCCATTTCTATCCAAGACAGTAATGTTACTTTTCCACAAGAAAATTAGAATATGTAAGGCCCTATTTTCTGGATTATCTCATGTCTTTTGACAGCTAGTATTATGTTAAACTAACTCTCATATCTTCCAAAATAGGGCAGACTCCTTGGAAGATGTTGGCTGGCTTCAGATAACCCTCTAAGCATATCTACAAATGCTTTGGAAGCTGGTCCTGATGAAAAATATGAAGGGGACTGTTGACACACTTAAACTATACAGATAACATTCTTCCACCACCTGGGTACAACGCCTTGTGCTGCTCAGACTTTGATTGAAGCCATCTCAGACTCTTAAACTTTATATTTTTGAAGTTCTTGGTTGGTCCATGCTGCCTTCCAGAGTGTTTTGACCACCTCACTCAGGAACCCATGTACCCATGATTCCTTTTTTTTTTTTTTTTTCCTGTCAAAAAAGAGCAAAAGGACTGGAAGCAGAACATACAAATCTCATCTCAAAATGGTCCAGAAGGTCTAAATGAGAATTTATTTAGATGAAAGGCCCACAAAATTAGATTTTAAGCAAAAAAAAAAAAAACCAACCCAAAAGAACCCCAAACAAATAATGTGAAAAATAATGGAGTAATATACACATGTGCCTGAAAGAAACCAAGGAAATGACTAAATAGCAAACATGGGTTTGTCAAGCAGAAATCATTGTAGATAATCAAATTTCTTTTGATGATTTAATAATGGCATTGGTGCATTGGGGATAAATATTATTATGAAATATCTTGTAGTCAGAGAATGCTACTGACATAATTTCATGAGATTATTTGTGATGTTCTCCTGGACTGGAACATGAATGGCAGAATGGGGTAAAGCAGCTTGGGAAGAGCACTCAGACATCCATTATGCACAGCTCATTTTCAGAATGACTGGAAGCATGATAAAACATTCTTCAGGTGGTCACCTCACCCTTGATTCTGACTAATGTCTTCAGAAATAATGAGGGTGGAAGAGTATGAAATTTATAAAATCTGAAGGTGACAGAACAGGAATAAAATTAAACAACTTTGAAAAACAGCATAGACAATGTTCTGAAATGGTCCAACAAGTGCAAGTGTGATACTTGCAAGGGCAAAATGAGGGGCAAACTGGTACAGCAGTAACTCTTCAGGTACTCATCAAGGCTGGCTTATTTGAAAGGTGGACACAAACAGGTATTATCAGAGCTTTGGCTAAAAAAGGCACTGAGGGGTTTGAGTGTGGCTCGATGCCACAAGACATGGAAAGTAACATGCCTTCTGTTCTACCTAGCACATAACTCACCAGTACGTGTTTCAAAAAATCTGTATACTAAAAGTTAAAAATGCAGAAGAGGGCAATGGAATTGGAGAAAAAAGAAAAAAACACAACCAGAAAAAACCCCCAAACCCTATAGTGAAAAATTTGAAAGCTGGCATGGTTTAGCCTGAAAAAAGACGTTGAAGAAGGAGTTATGAGAAAGCATGCATGAGAATCCTCTTTCAGGAAACAAGGAGAATGCATCTCATAGGTAATGTATGCAGTCTCCATCCCCTGAGGTCTCAAAAACCAGATTAAACAAATAACTTTATGAAATGACACAGTTATGGATGATTTGACATTGACGTAGGGGTTGGACTACTTTACATCTAGAAGTGCTTTCCAGACCTATTTTTCAGTGACTATATGGAGCATTTGAGCACTATCCAAGAGAAATAGTGGATTGTTTACAAAGTCATCTTTATTCCGTAAAAGCTGATGAAAGTCTACAACTGGAAGAATTAATGTGCTCATAATGATTTTTGTGTGTGAAATCAGTGAGGGGAAAATATGCACTTCAAATCAGAGTTGTGTATGCCTTGTGTTTCAACATTGAGCCTTTCACTAAATAGTTTTCTAGAAGGATACAAGCTGTCCTGTAAAAAATTTATATAGAATTTACTGGCTCTAAATCTAATCCAAGTTTGTCTTCATTGCCTACACTAATCCACATTTTTACTCCATCCCTCTAAAGTAATTTCAGACTCAAGGTTATACCAATCCCCTAAAGCTATTAATCAGTTCCCAACTGCACTTAATCCATGACAAACAAAAACAAAACTATGTACCTACAATAACTTTTAGAACCCTACCTCTTCCCATTTATAAAAGATTTTAACAAAGAAATGAATGGAGACTTCTAACTCAAACATCTTCTCAAGCATGAAAGAAGCTACAAGTAAATCTGTGCAAAGCCTTTCCAAATCTGTAGAAATAATTCTTTCCATGCTATTAAAAAAAAAGAAAAATCTTCCAGCTGTAACCTAGCTTAAGATTTATAGATGAAAAGGAAAATTTAAAGACAGCATCTACTAATAAATTTATAACAAGGAAGTAAAAGTGATATCAAGTAACAGAAAGACCTTGTCAGATATTGAAATGTGCTCAGGAATTTCTTTAGAATTCAGTTTTAACTTTATAGGTATAAAACTGTAGGTCCCTTTTAATGGGTTCAGGTGTCACTTTGAGTTGTGTGAAGTATTAGTCAATAAATTTTATGAGGATCTGAGGATACAGAAGAAAATATTGAAAGCTCTACATCTCAAAAAAACAATACCCGCACTGAAATTCTGGAAAAAAAAAAGGAAGTCCAGTGCAAAGGCTCATCCCATAAGCTTTGGATGGCTGAATATACATTTTACTTCAGTAGATAAATTAAAAGCAACCTGGAAAACTGCAAAATGAGAGGTCAATGGACAAATTAATGTAATCTTGCAATATGAGAAATAAGGGAAGTTGCAAAATAATACGTGTTTCCTGATTTTTTAGAAGCTGAATTCTCTACATATGTATAACACAGAGCAAAAGTTTTATTTTCCATATCCTTGCCATCTTTAGAATTGAAACCTATAAGGAGGCAACTTGCTAGACACTACAGTACAAATTATAAAATTAATATTTGATATCTTACAATAAATGTTAAGGGAAAGAAATCGAAATAAAAGCAGATCCTAAACACTAATTTTCTCCAAAAGAGCAGATTCTATCTCAGCTGAAGCCCATATACAATTTCTATTTTCTTACACATTTTCTTGAAAAAGATCCATAAAATGAAGTATAATATCTTACAATACTACTTTTGCTAGTCACATTTGTGGCTAACTTCAAACTGTTCTTAAGCCTTCATGATAAATTAACAGATGGAAACAAAAGAATACCTCCTTTGGACAAGTCCACTATAAGAATGACACGAAAAGTAAAATCTGAGAATGACAGAATCTCAGAATGACTCTGAGTAATTTTACAGGAAAATTAATTTCAATTTATAAAGTTACAAGAGGGCATGAAAATGTGTAAACCCTCTGCCATACTTTCTTTTGTCATATTTTATGAGAAATTGTAGATAGATAGATTGACAGGCAGACAGGCAGAGAGACACTTTGTTGTTAGTTGTGAGAAGAGTGGCTATTACCACCAACCCATGACATCATTTCCACCTTTGCCAGGTAGACATTACGCCATTTATGTTTGGAAAATTGCTGCCATGACAGGGATATGACAACACAACAGTGTCACCCTGTCACAGACAGCCACACCCAGCAGTCTAGCCACCAGCACCAGATGTGACAATGACAACCTGTTTACAGCAGGACACTTAATAATATCCTGTTTGGGGGTGGATTTTGGTTAACACCAAAAGTTACACTGGCAGATATTTTATTTCAAATGTGCCAACTTGATTAAATCTGAGTGGTTTTTACTGACTTCAACTAAAATCCCATTATTCACAAACATTTTCTGGAACACCATCATCTGGTGCATGTTCAAATCATTCAAAGCAGCAGAGCTTTTGTTTGTTCCTTGTTTTGCATTCAGACTTTGGAATCCTTTATCTCAAGGATTTATAGGAGTGAAGCTGGACGTCTGCTCTCTGTCAGTCACATATCTGAGAGAGGGTACAACTATAAATTAATCTATCCAGAATTGTCTGTAAATTATGATTCCTCAATTCTCCAACCATTTCAAAAGGCAACATGTGACTAATATATGATTTCTTGCATTTTCTTTGTCGTCCTCCCTAACAATATCTGTTCTTCTTCCAACAGCAAACTGTAATCTGGCTTGTGAGAGACCTGCACCTGCTAGCTAGGGGCAGGCAGATATGGTGAGATTGCTGATGGTCTGGTGGTACATGCAGAAAAATAATCTAATCAGAGCTCAAACCTCAGTTCAGCTGAAGACTTATTTTTCTCATTTGCAAAGCACTCCTCCAAAGCATTTAAAATCTTTTCAGATGCTTCTTATCTGTTGTCACCAGAAGGTAGGATTGGTATGTGCATAACTCACAGTTAGTGCACATTTGAGGGAAGTTTTTACCAGACCAGCTCAGACAGGTGGAACCGGAACACCGCAAAGGCACAGGTTTGGGAACTTGGCCTTTATACCATCCACTTTAAATGTTTGCTCCTAATTTATCTGAAATAATTTCATATCTTTGCCTTACCCCTCTATCTTGAAGCTGCAGGATGCTATCTCGTTTATACCCAGAAAGCACTTGTGACTAGAGAACTTTTCAGCTCTTCCAGATCACATTCCCAAATGTATGCTATAACCTAAAGAAATTGATGCCCAGCTAAGTGATTCTTGAGACCTTGTCTACAAAGATGTCTCTAAAGAAACATACATGACTGCTATCACCTCAGAAATTCCTAAAGAGTGACAGAATATCACCCAGTACTGCTAAGTTATGGAGTTTGCTGCCAAAGCTTTCAGAATTTTGTATCAATACGAAAGTGTATATGCAGAAATAAATATATTTTGCATGAATATATACAGGACTGACTAACTGGGAATGTGGACTGTGTGTGCAAACTTTGAGACAGCACTGGTCTCTTGTAGCTCTGATTGGCACTGCAAACCACAGAGGTGGATTTGTTCCCTAATTTTGAACAGGATGATTGAGTAGAGAGTGTGAAAGTTGACTTTTTACTCCTACAGCACCTTTCACTCTAAAGCAGGTTCCTTAATCCTGATTAAACCTCCCCACCCATGGCAGGACAAATAACACAGGAATTGTCCCTTGCAAGGTTTCTGCTGATTGGCTCATGTCCCAAAGTGGAGAAGATTGATGCCTTATTCCTGGATAAAAGCGCAACAAAGGGAAAAGTGGCTCAAGTGGTTGCATTAAACACGAACAAGAGCCTGGTCTCTGGTCTCCTCAATCTTCCCACAGGCTGGGCCAAACTATCCTTCCCTCTGTATTTGATGACTTAATTCCCAAGGTGAAATTTCCAGCCCCTCAACTCCATCAATACCTTGGACTTACACTTGTGCAAGGAGGTGCAGCATATGCGTCTCTCGTGCCTCTCTCCACCCAGACCCACCCTCTAACTGCAGTGGAAAACTGGGCTTCCATTCAAATCTTTGTCCACTTGTTGATATTGACTAAAGAGAAGGGAGTGAACTGTCTCCTCTTCCAAGCAGCTGTAAGCCTTAATTGGGGTCAGCAAGCAATAATTCACATAGTTTGCTTGTTTAAATTGCAAAAATAATTCAGCCACTCCATCCAATAGCAAGTGGGGCAAGGGAGAGGGAATGTCTTCTAAACAAATCACAGTGTAATGCAAGAAGGATTTTTTTGAGACCTGTTTGGAAAGAGTGCTAATAACCACACATTCAAAAATGTGTTGACATCACTCACAGCAATGGGCAGTGGCCCAAGGTTTACCCCAGGGATAGCAGCTTGTTCAAATCAAGCGCAGAACAGCAGTGCAGAAAACAATGAAAAACATTCCCTCCTGTAGGATACAGATCCAAGCTGGCTTATGAACTATAACCACTGTGCAGGAATATTCTCTGTGAAAGGAACTGTCGTACAGTGACCTGCAGGGAAGGCATTTTGTGCAGAGAACAAAGCAGAACAAAATGCCGTTGTGAGTAGGTCTAACCAAATCTCTGTTTCACAAGCAGGCTGACTCCAGGCTTGCTGTACATGCTGTACAAATAGCCTGCAAAATGTTTTTTTGCGTAGGGATTTTCTTTTATTTCCCCTGTACTTTTACAGTATGGGACATGATGGACCCATTTGATTTAGAGACATTGCTGTGCAAAATGCATGCTGCACACTCACTCAAGTCCTGGAAAGACACTTGTGGGTACACATCAGGTTCATCTGCCAGGTGAACTTTCTCTGTATCATATTTCAGTGTATTACATAAAATAAAAATCCATTTTTACTTGAAAAATGATTTGTGTTTATAACCTCAGTCAAAAAACTAGATCAGTGGTGAGAGCCCCTAAAGTTCATCAGAAGGACAAAGGGTTTAAAAGAACACCACATTTGGAGGATATAGTTAAAAACTGTTTAGTCCACTGAAGATGGTGAATCAGCATGTACTGGTTAAACATATTCATCAATATCTGCGTTGTTGTCTTTGCCAGTTAATAATGACATTATCTTGAACAATGTTGTTGTTGTCTATGCCACTAAAATAAATCCTCATTGTGAAACTTGTCCTTACTCTTTGGCTACTTAGAGACATAATCTTGAGGCTATCAAAGATATTTCTATGGAAACAGCAGTAGGGGTGTAAACCAAAGTCACTGGGGTGGACAGTTGCAGAGGGAGGTGAATTGAGTTGCCAATTCCCTGCCAGCAGCTTGGCAAGGGAGCATTCCGCTTGGAGAGCAATTAGTCCAGGGCTAGTGACACACAGGAATGATCTCTGAGTTGAAAATCCTGAGGCACAAACGCTTGAAGGCTGACAGGTGAATAGACAGAGGTGTAATTATTAATTTCTCTGCTTTTCTGACATCCCCCTAGCAGATAGCATCTTCTGTTGGCACAAAAACAGTGTATGTTTTTCTGCTTTTTGATAAAACCAAGGAGACAGACTACTGTGTGTGAGGGGAAAAAACCCCACCCCCCCCCCCCCCCCACACACACACACAAAACAAACAAATAAACGAATAAAAATCCAAACCATTCCTCACTTCATCAGGCAGAAGCAAACACAACCCCGACTGTTTGCCAAGAGATGAGTGTGACAGCACAGCCACCTCTCAGCACATCTGTGTTTGCAGCATTAGGAAAACAGCCAGTATCCTAGGCAGGGATTTTCCACAGGAGATAGAAACATCCAGCAAAGGGGTCCAGGTCAGGGTTGCATGAAGGATGACAACAAGCCAGTGGAGGGGAACTTGGTCTGGTTTCTTGACTGGTATAGTCAAGCCACAGGACCGTGGTCCAATTGGTAAATGTGTGAGTGATACTCGGTGTTTTACTTAGCTTGAGAGGGATTTCCCTGACTTCTAGAAATAGCCATGACCCTTTATTGCAAAACAATAAAACACAGCTCAGCGTGTGCTGAGACCACAGGTTGAGTCAGTCAGATGCCAGTGAGGAAACTCACCCTGAAATGAAATGCAGCCATCCACTCGTCCCTCAGCAGCATCACTGAGGGGCTAAACTGGACAGGCCAGACAAAAAGCTTTGAGAGGTATCTGAAACAAACAAAACAAAACCCCTAAAAACAAACAAACAAACAAAAAACCAAACACAAACACACCTTCCCCCATCTCAAAAAAAAAAAAAAAAAAAAAAAAAAAAAAGACACCTGAAATCTCCCAAAGGAAGCACTGAAATTCAGCTACTTCCAGAAATGAAAACAAAAAAAGAAATAGACGCAATAAAATACTTTTGACGTGTTTCTAAACGTAAACATTATTGAGTAAAAACATTTGGTTTTTTCATATCAAGATGCTGAAGAAGGAAAAAAATTTAAAATTAACATTTCTGTTACAATTAAAAGTGATCTTTTTCTTTCAGCATGAATTTGCCAAAAATACAAACTGGGTCATTCATGAGTATGAACCCCTTCTGTAAGGGGTTCAGTACAGATTTGGAAAAGTCTGAACTGTTACAGTGTTCATACTACCTTACCTAGGTTGTGATGACCATTCCCAAAAAATTGTTCTTGGAATTGCGATTTTCCTCAAGTCCTGTTGTCTCCACCTCATTTTTTAATTACAGGGTTTGCTACGCCAGGCTCCTCAAAGTGTTATTTGAATGCATTAGTAGGCAAAGAAGAATTTAATTTCATAAATGAAAGTTAGGGCAAATTCGACTTATTTGGAGGTATCAGGGTGAAATATTCCCCTATTTATCTGTCCTACCTACAAAGTGAAAACTACTGGCTATCATTCTGAAAACCATTGATCTCCTCTCTCTTTCAATGTTGTGAGGTGAAGAAGACAGGAGCTTTTTCATTTTCATATTATGCTAAAAAACTGTTTGAATCAGGTTTGTCAGCTAAAATAAATGTAAAAATACTCCCTTCATTAGCAGAGTACTGTGCTTTTTGCTAGAGAGATTGTAGCCAAGCCCTGTAGCCACAAAGTAAACCATTGCACATTAATTTCACAGACTTTTTTTCTTGTACATGTTTCTTATGCTGCCTTATAGGGAGCAATGAGTATTTTATTTAGAGCAGTTCCTGACCTTCACCTGTCTAGCATCCTAATAAACCTAAGACTATCTTTTACTTGCCCAGTAAATTAGGAATTTAGAGTCGATTTTATTCTTCTGGAGTGTGTGTCCATTTCTTCTAATTTTGCATTGTAGTATATACAACAAAATACACATCCAAACAGAAAGGAAAAAATATTTTAATTAAGCTTAATGATACAGATGATTGTGAAATTAAACTAGGACCTACTAAATTAACTAAAACTATGCTGTCTTGGTTTTCCATAACATTGCTTTGCAAGATGAAATATTGCCTGTGCACACAATCACTGTCCTTCAGGGCTAATCATATGAAGACAGTTTTTTGAATTAGTTGAACTTTGAATGTGTTGGAGAGACATGGTGGGTTAACTGTGGGGTTTTTTCTGTACAAGGTGATGTGTAGTTTTCTGGGAACATTGGATAGCTGATGAACAGATTTAATGGATCAAATTTAATGATGGCTAGAAAGATGACAAAGTATTGCACCTTGCTAATTTAGCATAACATTCCTTTTGGCTGAGAATGGAATAGTTTAAAAATTGGCTTTCACCTAGACTTTGCTGAACCACAATGTGAAGAACAAAGTAAAAAGTGAAAAAAACGCAATTACAATTAAGGTGAGAACACCAGGAAAGAAAAAGAGACAGGAGAGCCAGGAAAATTTTGGGAAATGTTAATTTCCTTTCATGCAGACCTTCCCCTGAACCATTCCTTCTTGAAGAAAGAGTCTGCTGGAAGTAATATGCACTGGATGTGGAGTTTACATTTAATCTCCACTCATCAGAATATCGAATTACCTGAAATAAGTAGTAACAACTCTCCTGGTTGAGGAGAGTGTTGCCAGATCTCCACTCAGGTCATCTAATTGTCCCTGGGTTAGGGTTTTTCAGAGCCTGTCTTCCTGCTGTGACAAACAGCACCCTCATGCTGCGTAAGCTGTATCATGCTTCTGAGGAGCTCAGAACAGCTGCTGCCCTGTGGAACAGGGACAGTTCTAGCAGGGGATTGCTGGAAATTAACATTGCTCTGCAACCAGAGAAGCTGAATTATCTCCAGATCAGGGCAAATACTGCAAAAGCATTTGCATGACTTGTGCTGATTAAATCTGACAAGCTTATCTGCATTACTGCTGTTTAATCCGTGATCGTGTTTGCATTTCAAAGGGAAAGATGGGCTGGAAGAAGAAGGAAGGAACTGATTCAGCACAGCACTCAAGCAGCTGCAATTACACTGATCACAAACATTGGGTTAAGATTGTACCAAGTATTTTGCTGATGGGAGTAGAAGACTCACAAATACTCTTTTATTGTAGAGAAGAGGTTTCCACTTGCATCTCCTGGATCAGATGAGTAAGGAAAATTGTGTGCTGATATGGTCTCATGTACTGAAGCACAGACCTTCAGCTGGCAACAATTACCATATGGCAATTGTACCCACGATCTGAATAAAGAACAGTTTATAACTGCTGAAAACCCACCCATAACTTCAACAAAGTATTTGTCTGTCAAAATTTCTACTGTGAGAAACATACAAAAGCATAAAGGTAAAAGATGGAAGGCAGAGAAAGATCCAAGCTGATGATAACCACATGTTTGTTGGATGTCAAAATCCAACATTCTATCTGCATCTTAGAAAGGTGTGGAGAGATCGCTGTACTAAAACAATTTGCAGACACTGCAGTGGAAAGTGAGACAGTGATTTTGGTAGACAATAAGGTACCAAATATGGGTACAGAGACATAGATAAGATGGACGCCCGTCTCTTTGGAGCTATGTGAGCTTAACTTCCATCTTTTATTTCTCCACTTCTTTCCTTTCCTCACATGGAATTTTTTTGACATGAAGAATTCTGCGTGTGACACTTGGTGTCTTGATTGGTGTGGGAAAATAAAATTTCAGTTCATGATCACTGAAGTTCTTGGAGTAATTTTCTGGTCCCTAATATTTTAATGATTGCCTTTAGCTTGTAATTGCTATTCTTAGACAAATCAGCACAACAGCTTCACAAGCTGAGGGATCTCTTCTTAAATCCCACTTCACAAATTAACAATCATTGTAATTGCCACTAAAATCATGAGCACTGGACTACCTGTGAATAAAGGCCACAAACTGCACCCCACAAACTGCACCCCACAAACTGCCAACTTCCCTGCAGCCCGTGGTGCTAAGAAAACAGAAAAGGCAGAAGCAAAACCACGAAGGAGTCATATAACAACTTCCATTATTAAATTTTAATTATTTCACTGAGCTTTATAGCTGATTCTGGCATCAGTGGGAGATGTCTGTAGCAGCTTCCATCTTTTTAAGACAAACCAACTTATGTGTAAGTGCAGTGAGTATTTAGCCACTTTCATTAAAGTGAAGTAAAATAAAACTGGAATTGGGGCCACTATTAAATAAATTTATTAAATAAACACTACGAAATTTCAAAATGTATTAATGTAAAGGTAAACATGTAAAAAGATGTATGAAATAAGTAACTGTGGTTTTCTTTATTAGTAAGTAATTGAAAATTAACATATATAATGGAATTGAAGCATTTAAAAAATAGATAAAAGGGATCCCCCCTCCTATGTTTTTTTTTTTTTTTTTTTTAACACGTAAAAGGTAAACTCAAGATTTGGAATAGCAGAATCAGCATCAGAGGCACAATGATAAATTATGGGATTAGTCCATCATCTGTAGGAACGCACAAATTAGGGTTCTCATCTTTGCAGTATCTTTGCAATCATTAACATTCATTATCTACCAAGAGAGATCTCACAATCAGGTTGAGACTCTGGCTTCAGTTAGATTGACTCACCAGGCACCAAATGCCTGCTGGTAGTTGCCTAAACAAATGACTTTCCACAAATTTATGTGATGAAAGAATAACATATTTGTGGCTGAAATCCATGTGGTCCATTAAGATCCTGAATCATAATTTGTTCAAAAGGACAAGGGAGCCTCAGAGTGCCTTACAGTGCCATTTTGTCATCTTCAGGTCTGCAATTCCTTCACTACCTTTACCAGCACTGAAAATACACTGCTGACCTCGTTATCCTGGTTTTATAACAGCTGGACCATGAATACAGAGATGGGAATATTACAGCAGCTGCATTGTACTCACTGTAATAAATGGAGCCAGTCTATATAGGTACCGGAAAAATTAGTACCTGAACTAACTTCAGAGAGTTCAACATTTCATATATGGTATCGCTGACCCCAGAAGTCTCATCTCCATTAAAAATAAGAACCTGTTAGACTTCGGTGTGTTAATAAAACATATCCCATGCACATATTTACCTACAAACATACGTATGTGTCTGACCAAGGACTGCAGAATGGTTAATCTTATTTATACAGATTGAGTATTAGGGACAAAAAAACTGGCTGTCTTAATTTGCAGGGAGCCAAAACATGCCCAGTCTCCTGGCAAACTAGGAAATGCTGACATGCTGCAGGGAGAACTGGAATTGCATCCTGACAGCCAGGCATCACCAAACCTTTCCTTATGCTGTGACACATTTCACAGCCATTCAAAGGCAGTGGTCCCCTACCTCTATGACATTTTCATCACCTCAGTTTCAAAGCATAAGCAAGGCCAAGGAAGCCCAGTTAATCAACTTAAGTGCTGATTTCTCTCTGTGCAGCACCTATGACTCCACTGCACTGCAACTTGCCTCCAGCTGGCATTGCAGTGCAGCAACAGGAACACACACACGCACTTTGCTGAACAGGGCTTGAGCCAGGACCAAACTCTCATATATGGGAATTTTTCTGTCCCGTTCCTTTTGCCAGGACCAAGACAGCCCTGCTTCAATTTGTTACAATATATTTGGCTGCTTTTATTCCCCTGGTGCCTCCAATAGAGACAGAAACAGGAAATAACTGATTAGAAAGCACCATGGAGAAGAGCCCTTCTTTCTGCTGGGATACCGTAATCTACAGGATCATTGCTTCTGTTGGAAAGGTTCTGAGAATCATTTGGCCCACACATCTTCAGTAGCTGATCATTCCCTTTACAGAAACTACTGGCATGAAACAAAATGTGGCACCTCAGTTCTGTAACATTACTTAAGTGAAAAGAAAAAGTCAAAGTTACAGGGACAAGGAGAAAAGGAAGCACCAGCTGTTGAAAGAACAAGGGATAACAGGTTAGTGAAGGTGTTGTCCTATAAACGTTAAAGACTTCTAGCACTGCAAACCACCACAGGTGGGCTGCAGACCTTGCCTTGGTGTCCGGAGCAGTATTTCTTGCGTTGACATAAAATTTGACATCTATGGGCCAAACTTTAAAAACAAGCTGTGTCTTTCATGGCGCATGACCCTTTGTCTGTGAAAAGGAAAGCCACAGAAATGTTGTGCTGGGATGGGTGGTCCCACAAATTCCAGTGTGTGGCGGTCACCTGTTGGAGCTGCAGCAAGAGGGCATCACCTGGACTGTGGTGATCCAGTCCCACAGAGGTACCAGCACCTGTTCCTGGTGCCCTCACACCAGCTGGTTCACTGAACAGAAGTGTCTCCAAGGAAGAAGTGAAGAGAGTTCAAAGCAGTCAAATACAGGGAAAAAAAAAAAAAAAGAAAAAGAAGACTTCCACAAGATGAGAGACAAGAGAAAGAAATATAGCAGCTACCCCATTCCTGTTTCAAGTCTTTAGTTTACAGTGATGTCATATAAAAACAGAAGGAAAACAGAAAGTTTTGCACCTTTTTAAAAACTGGTGGTCAGAAGGAAGAGTTTGCCCCAGTAAGACAAATAATGTACAGTCAGAGATATTCACCCAACGTGTACAGTAAATTTCAGAGTAGACATGAAGTTTAAAGAGTAAAATGTGTGTATCAGGGACCTGTAGTCACTGTTGAGCACAGAGAGGCTCTTCAGCCCGAGTCTGTGTCCCTGACATCTATCTGAGAGAAGGTTGAAGCTGTTTTGGAAGAAATTCTCCATTAAAATGGCATTTCCAGGTGTGTGGAAATCAGGAGAGAGCCTGTTATGTTGCCTGACATTGTTATGCGATTAACTGCGTTAAGTCATCAAGATTTGAAAGGCCTCCTTTTAGAAACAAACTCTATTTCCCTCATGAGTACATAAATCTCCCTTTATTTATTTATTTGTCCCAGATGTTTCTTTTGGGATGCTTTCCTCCTCTTACATTTTGTTATTCTCCAGGAAAACCTGAATCTGAGAGCCACTACCTATCAAGGGAGCCAAGCAGATGGAGGTCATGCAGTCACACCCAGGCATGGCAGAAAGAGTTGGTTTTTGCTGCAGCAGAGCTCTCCTGGCTCCTTCCCCATCCTTGGAGAGCTGGGGCCACAGAATAATCACCATAATCACCCCTCCCTGCTGTCCTTTCTCTGCCTCTCCTCCTCCAACTCTGCACCCCTGGCTCAGGCAGGAAGCACCCAGGGTCTGCATTTCAGTCCTGTTTCTCCAGCTCTTTGTTAATCTCTGTGTTTCACTTGGAGGAAAAAAGAAATAAATTCCTTTGTGAAACCTCTAGGAAATGCTTGGCACTCACTGAGTCCATCACACTTGCTGTTTTTTTCTTCCTGAAGAGACTTATGATATTGTTATGACTTTTCTGCAAGCTGGAACCAAACGCTTATCACTATTTCTAGAAGGAAAAAAAAGATCCTTAGTAGATTTAGGGAGCTTTAAGAAAGTAATTTTCCAGGAAGTTCAACTGATTAATAGTGATGCAAAGCTGGAAGCAACAGCCCAAGCTCTCCTAGGGCCCACTTCAGGCTTGTGAAGGCCTCTGTGTAGCAGGTGGGGTCCTGCAGTGATTGTTTATTTATGTATTTTTTAGGAGTATTTGTATATACAACCTCTTCAGACCCCATCCTGAGATGGGTAGGATTAGTCTTGTTTGTCTTTGCCATCTCACAGGGCTAGATCTTACGTATCCTGTCACTACCTTCTTTCCACAGGCCACACCTTCCTTATTCTCCCTTCCACCCCTAAAACGAAATAAAAATGTATAATCCTTTTATTTTTGCCTTACTGCAGTAAAATGGCTCTGCAAGCCTCTGAAAGCCCCTTTACCCTAGTGAAAAAGAGCTTTCAGGGAAATGCAGAAAGTGGCTGGATGAAACCATTAGCCAAGGAACACAGTGTGCAGGAATCAATAGGTCCATGCCTCAGTTGTGATGAGCAAAATCTGCCTCAAAAGAACCATAGAAATTTCTTCTCATTGTCAGTGGTTTTTGGCAGGGTTTTGGTTCTTGGGGGGTAGTTTGGGTTTTTGTTTTGTTGGGTTTTTAAATTATTTTTTGTTTGTTTCGGGGTTTTTGTTTGTTTGTTTGTTTGTTTATTTTTGAGGCTTGGGAGGCTTGTTTGTTCATTTAGGGATTTTTTTTTGATTAATTTTTGGGGGTCTTTGGTTAGTTGATTTTTTGGTGGTTTTTGTTGATTTTTTAAATTATTTTGGAGGATGTTGGTTTGCTTTTCTTTGGGTTTTTAGAATTATTTTTGGGTTTTTTTTTTTTTTCCTTTGGGGTTTTAAGTTTGTTTTTGTCTTGTTTTGGGGGTGTTTGGGTTTTTGGGTTTTTTGGGGTTTTTGTTTTGGTTTTTGGTTTGCAGTTTTTTGTTTTATTTTTTGGTTGTTTGAAGGGGATTTTTGTTTGTTTAGTTTTGTTGGGTTTTTTGGTTTTATGTTTGTTTTGATGTTTTATTGTTTTTGTGGTGCTTTTTTTTTTTAACTCCAGGACTAACTCTCTATTTCACTGTGATTTGCTGACAGTGGTGCTGTGTGTCTCTGCACCTGCCCACTGTTGTGAAACCCAGGCTGTGCAAGCATGGTGTGATGGCAATAACTGGAACAGCACAAGCCCTGGGGGCAGTTTCAAAGCAGCAACTTGTTGCAGCAAATGTAGGGACATGACCAAATTTCTGCCTGGTTTTATTATCTTGCTTGTTGCTCTCTGGAAATTCATTCTCTGAGGACAAAGCTGATGTGTCAAACGCAGACTACCAACAGCATGGGAGGGTGTGAAAATTCAAAGTCTGGTTCAAAACTGGCTGAAGCCTTCCTGTGATACTGGGAATTGTAATGTTGGGTCTATAATATGCAGCATAGCATTTGTTTTTTCTGAAGTTAACAGAAACCCTTTGCCAAAGGCTGAAAATCTCCTGAACATTTGGGGAAGGATTTGCAGGATTAAAACTTGGGCCATGAGGATATAAAATTCGATAACTTGCTGTTTATTACTTCTGGTCAGCATTCAAAGACACAATAACAAATATTTTCAGAACAAAACAATGAATGCCTGTAAAAAATATATATATTATTTACACAGTAAATAAATATTTAGAATGCTGCAAGCAATTCCAAGACACGAAGCAGTAAAGCACTGGGGTTGCTGAAGTCCCTTATCAGACTGCTCCAATCAGTTGTTCTGAACTTCAAATAAGCCTGAAAATAATCATCTTCATGTTCTGCCAGATGCAAATAAACTGTCCTCTGATTTCTGGTCAGAACACAGAACACTAAGTCTCAGATTATTTAACACTAAGTCTCAGATTATTTTCTTTCTCCACCCTTTTTTTTTTTTTTTTTTTTTTTTTTTTCCCCAAAGGGGGGAGATGGAAGGAGAGTCATTGGTGGGAGCAGCTTGACACTCTGCTGGAATTTATACATTTAGCTCTTTGCCCTCCATCCCAGCTCTGAAGAATGAGACTTGGCAGGTTACCTCTCTTTAATAATAATAATAATAATAATAATATCACTGCCACCTCCTGCCTGCCAGAAACCACTTCCCTTTTCTATTAGAGGATGCTCACAGCCATTTTGACAAGTTCCTGGAAGAAGAAGAAACACATGGGGAACCAAAGTGGGTCGTGAAGCTCCTGAATTGCAAACAGGCAGTGGATGGAGGACATTACCATGTGTAT
Source organism: Cettia cetti (assembly GCA_013401135.1). Lineage (NCBI taxonomy): Eukaryota > Metazoa > Chordata > Aves > Passeriformes > Sylviidae > Cettia > Cettia cetti. The sequence continues at coordinate 73,792 of VZUI01039712.1, forward strand.
TCTCCGCTGTGCATCCACCACTGGCCATTGTGAGATGCAGAATACCAGGCGGAAGGGTCCTTTTTCTAGTTCCATCCAGTACAATCAACTTATCCAACACTGACTGGGAGAGCTGCTCAACCTTCAACCTCTACCTCCTGAAATTGGTTCTTCTGCTGGCTCAGCTGTTTGGAGGGAAGGATGAATGCAGTTTTTTGGTAACTGGGTTCACACTGCATCCTTTCATATTACCGGGTTGCATTGCTGGATTTTCCCTATTACTTTCTAGTCATGTAGTTCCATTCTTTCCACAAAAATCAATATGATTTCTCCAAGGTACTGCTCTTTTTTTGCATCTTCTAGAGGCTGCAGATGACAGTTCCTGGTCAAGGAGTGTGGGTGACAATCTGGTAAAAGGTTAAATTCATGTCTGTACTTGGTGCTGCAAGAAAAGCCAGCACAAGTCTCAATCCCAACCACTGAGAAAGCCATCACCAATTTAATATTTTGGGGATGTTCTAACAATTGACCTCAGAGCATTGAGATCTGACCAAGTGAAGTGTCTGCTGTCACTTCAGACAGCCCTGCCATCAGCCCCAGAGAGTTCAGTCCAGGCCATGGTTTTGCCCATGTTGTCTCAAAGATTTTCTGGAAGGCAGCTGCTTTGCTGACTTTAGAGAGGGACTGAGGGAGAAGAGAGAAAAAGTGTAACAAATGAGAAGGGTATATCTCTGATAGTGATCATCAGAATATCTTACTTTGGCACTGCAGTCGCTCTTTAAGAGATCACTTGAAAAACAGCTATTGCAGGAGAACAAAATTTCTTCTGATTAGTCTTATGCAGAGGCAACAAGTAAGAGTAGGAGGTAGAAACAAACCAGAAGGGAAGAGAACCTTCAGAAGTGATTACCTCTCCTCTGGCTTTTGATGGGTTTCACGCTCCTTCTGGAAGATGGCTGTATCACTGTGGAGCATAAAGGAGCAGGGAATTGAAATTACAATGTCCTGAATAAAAGGATGTTGCATTAGCAACTTGATTTCAACTGACTTGTCAGCAACTCCAGCTTTGGTTTGAAACAGAAATCTTTAGTGGTTTTATGAGCAAAATCTGATCCACTAGAAGCTTGGACAGTTTGCTGATTCCCTTCCTAATCTCTTCCATGCAGAAAATGACCACGTTGTCACAGGGCTGTTTATCACACACACTGGTTATCCAACTAAACTAGTTAATGATGGAGGAGGTTTTCAGCACAGTGGGTAAGTGGAAGGGGTTGTGCTTCCCTTTTTTTCCTTCACGGGTTCTTCATGGAGTGGTTTTAATAAGCACCAATAACAGCACAATAGGTAAGAAATTGTTACCTATAGTTGAGACTCAGCTTAATGTTTTATTTTCTTCACACTTTTAGCTGTGGCTGCACCTCTCAAGGCATATCTATGGAACAGAAACCATTTATCCCCTCCCGGAAGAGAGGTTATATCATGCTCTGGAAAAGAGCGTGCATGACCCAACCATCCTACTTGCATCTGAAATCTCAGACATGTTGAGGAGTATGGGGTGAAACCTTACCTTTTCTCTGACTTATAGTTGTCAGGGTTGCTGATCTCTGTGGCTAAAACAGAGTTCAGAGGCAAGAGGTCTGCGAGCTCTCTGCCTATCTGACATTCTCTCTCATTCTCTACCTGACAGTATAAACTAAGAACCTTCCTGTTCCTCAATTTCTACATTTGTCCCTGTAGTTCAGCAACACCAGCGTCATTACCATCAAACCTTTGAGATTCCTGGGTAAAAGCTCCCATCAAAGGGCACAATTATGTGATTAAACAGTAACTGCACTGTCTAAATTATTAATAATAACAATAATATTTATCTCTTGCAAAAGAGGTTTACTTTAAAGCAGCATTTTTGATCTGCTAGATTTAATTACTAAACAAGATCCTACATGCCCTCATTCCCCCAAACTGGCCTTCCTCCTGCTATTATGCAATCCAGTTTCAGGCACAATTCCCCTTAAGGGGAGGATGGAGCAGAGGATGTCAAACCCCTGCATGGAGTAAGAACAGAATTAGCTTTTGAAAGCCTGTTGACAAAAACAGGACCACAGTGTCTCATGTTTTCTTGTCATCAACCTATCTGGACACAAACAGAACTTCAGCCCAGAGGCCAGGAAAACTCAGTGTTAACATACATGAAAAAAAAGTCAAAAACACAGAGCCAGATTGTCCTGTATATCCTTGCCTCATTTCCCTGATAAAACAGGATATTGTAGCTCCCTCAGCTTTCCACTGCTCATCAGTTCAGAGGTTCTAGCTTTCTTTACTCACAGCCACAGCCTGTCTTTGCTGTGCTGCAAGCCTGAGCTGTAAGTTTTGTTTGGGGCAGTTTCTACAGAAGCATTGCTGCACATCAATCCCATCCTGGAACCTGTTTGGAATAAGGAAAGCAAACCAAAACAGGTTTAATGATGACTGCAGCACTTTCCTACACACAAAAGTCTTGTTCAAGTAAACAGGGATGAGGAATGTGCTAATCACTGTTTAACATTATTTATGAAGGCTTCACAACCCACCATGTTCACAACAATGACCCTGGCAAAGGTTTGTGTCATGAGCCCAGAGCCCCTGAGAATTTTTGTTCTTTGGTTATTTGTAAACAAAAGGCAACGTGGATTTACTGTCTGCTCTTTGTCTCTTGTTCAAGACACAGGGACTTCTTGGTTGGTCTTGTGCTTTGCAGAAAAAAAAAAAAGGCAAAACACAGAGGTCAGGAGACTGAGTGTATTCCCTGCTCATCAGTATGAGGGTGGCTCTTCCATAAGTGAGTAGTGATAAGATCTTAAGCAATTGTGTAAAAATCTCTAGTCTGTATGTGTGGGTCACCTCAAGGGCATCTGTCTAGAACAAGAAATGCCAAATGTTTCGCGGGGTCACATCTCGCCTCTTTGGCCTCAGAGAAGGCAGCTACTTGTGAATCACAGAATCATAAAAATAGTTAATGTTGGAAAAGTCCTCTAAGATCGCTGAGTCCACTAACCCAGTACTAGCATGCTCTTTGTTAAACCATGTCTCCAGGTGCCATGTCCACCACTGCCCTGGGCAGCCTGTTGTAAAATTTGACCACCCTTTCAGTAAATCCATTTTCCCTAATATCCAATCTAAATCTGCCCTGGTGCAATTTGGGGCTGTTTCCTCTCATCCTGTCACTTGCTACCTCAAAGAGACCAACTCCAACCTGGCTGTCCCCTCCTGTCAAGGAGTTGTGCAGAGCCAGAAGGTCCCTCCTGAGCCTCCTTTTCTCCAGGCTGAGCCCCATTCCCAGCTCTCTCAGCTGCTCCTGGGGCTGTAGACCCTTCTCCAGCTCAGGTGACAAATTTAATCCTGATGAGCACTTCTGGTAAGACATAAGAGTATTTTCCAATTTAACATATTCATCCCATGTTTGAACAGGAAGCAGAGGAGCAGAGGAAAATCATTTGCCTGTAGTATCACAGGCTGGAGAAGACTGTGACTGCAAGGGCAGAGTTCAGAGAGGTGAAGATCAGGATGTGAAATACAGCATTTGATTGCACTGAGGTGCTCTGCCTTCCAGCTGTGCTGCACTCCCAACCCATGGCATGTGAGAGGAGAGAATGCAAATTTGGCTATTGTTCTATTCTCTCTCTGATATATAAGTCAGAGGTGAAGTGAACTGTTTGTTTTTAAGAGACCAAGTAACCCAAAAAGCATGTCAGAATTGCAATCTGCAGTATTTACGTCAGGTCACACTTAACGTGAAACTAAATCAATTACAAGAACAAAAGCCATCCTTTCATGTGCAAAGGTATTTTTATGCAGAAGAGCCAGAATGGAGGCTGGGACTTCTAAAGCCACTATGGTGTAGTCTCTGCTTTATTAAAAAAGAAGAAGAAGAAGAAAGGAAAAGAAAGAACATTTTTCTTTCTTTAACTTTTTGCTTCCCTGATTTGAAAGCAGAGAGGTGGATAAACATCATAGCTGATCAAATCTCAAAGAGCCACACTTGTCAAACCATAGATGATTTTGTGATTTCATTACTATTGTTTCCTTTTTCCTTCCCTCAGATGCAGAGCAGTCTCAACAACATATTTTTACTTTCTAGGATAAATATCCATGGTTTAATATTAGATACAGCTGGGCCCTAAAACTTGCTGTTGCAGTTCTTGCATAGTAACTCTCACTGCATGCTCCCTGGAAAAACAGGACTGTCTTACTCTGAGAGCAGCAATCAGGAGCTCGTGCCAAGGAGATGGGAGTTGGCATTTCTTAGAGATCTCTACAACACACTTGAGGAGAGGAGGTTTACCCTAGAAATGAATTTTATTTGCACTGGCTCAAAAGAGAAAGGCACCGCCAGGGAGATACATGCATGGCAGGTTTTCTGCCTAAAAATTCCTTTTACAGATTGAATGTAAAACAAGAATAAAGTGCATGCACAAGTAACACGATACACAGGAGAAGAAGAAAAAAAAAATGCAGTAGTTACAGCAATCAGAACAAAACATCAGGCTGTGGCTCTCTGAGGATGGAGCCAGCATCGTTTCTGCAAGCAGCAGGCCCTCCTTGTGCCCTCACCCACTTGCTCCCACCCCAGGTTGTTCCACACTGGCCACCAGCCAAGCCAGCAAAAAACAATGACACAAAGCTTTTGTTTTCAGAAGAAACAAGTCTATGTTTTGGCTGGCCATGTAAGCACATAAACAGCTGGAATGGCATCCTTTGGCAGTGGTGCCAATTTAAACTGTGCATGGAATTGCACAGGCTCCCAGAAAGGAGCTCTGGAAAGGATTAACAGAAACTCTGCAGTGCCTTTGTGCACTTTCTGCAGTGTTGTGAGGGGCTGATTTGGCCATTGGTATCCAGGTTGCCAAAGCAGATGCTGTTTCCATGCTGAGGGAAGGAATCCCTTGAGGTTTACGCATGGACAGTTTCCATCATGTGTCTCTAGCACAGGAAGGGGGATGACCTTCCTGACACTCCTGTGGAGGTACGAGTGTGTTTTCCCATCTCTTTCCACATTCAGTGGGAAAGACATTGGATTATAAAATGAGTTAATGGAGAGTGAGTCAGGGAGCAGGGCACAGAGCTCCTTCAAGCACAGCACACTGGGAGTTTGCTCAGGTGGTCTGGAGCACACAGACTATCTGCTCCCACATCTTTTGTTTATTTATGTCCTTTGGCTCCTGTTTCAAGTCCAGCAGAAACTGTTTTGAAACCTTAAGTCCAAGATGAACCCAACCTCAGCACCTCAACAAACCCCATTCCCTCTGCAGATTTATCACTCACAGGCTCTACTCCTGTACCAAGGTTGAGACCCAGCAGGGTAGGAATTGCCCCTCCCTTTCCTGGGCATCATCCTGAATTTGTGAAGTCAGTTCACTTCTCCTCATCCAGGATTCAGGATGCAATTATCCATCCCATTTGATGGGCCCTGCCAACACTCAGCTTATCATAGTCCAGCTCATCCCAGTCTCTGAGGTGCCGAATGCCATTTAGGGTGGAAGTGGGACATGAAATCTAAAACCATCCCTCACCCATCCATTTGGGAGTTGGGATATGAAAATAGTTTTATAATGAAAGGCAACTTGCTTTACTTTTATCACCCCTGAACTTTCTATTTGGCCGTGTGTATATGTTAATGTGTTGTACATCAAGATTGATATTGTACCCTTTGCCATGCTGGGGGACGTGCTACTCCTCCCTGGTCTCCCACAAAGGAGTGAGGAAGCTGAAGACAACAGATGAAGGAGTAAAAACCGTGTCCTTGGATGATTAAAACCAAGGCAACATTTCTGCCTACATCCTACCTGAGTAATGTGAATCCAGTGCAATCAGTTGCAGATTACTGCTATCATTTGATGTCTGAAGAGTCAGGTTTGTTCTGTTGTACTGGTTTTGTTTGTTCTCTCTTAGTCATTCTTCTAAAAGATTTTGCCCAACAACTAAAAACACAGGGAAATTTTCAAAGGATTTCTGTGCCCAGTTCTCTTTGCTGCCTTTCAAAAGCATTTATAATTCCTCTTGTTTTTCTCATCTCATCATCTCATCTCATCTCATCTCATCTCATCTCATCTCATCTCATCTCATCTCATCTCATCTCATCTCATCTCATCTCATCTC
>VZUI01039714.1:0-37739 GCA_013401135.1 Cettia cetti
CTCTCCTCTCCTCTCCTCTCCTCTCCTCTCCTCTCCTCTCCTCTCCTCTCCTCTCCTCTCCTCTCCTCTCCTCCCCATAGTCATGGTCAAGGACAACCTGCTGTAGTTATCCTGGCCTTGAGGAGGGACCTTGGACTAAATGATTTTCAGAGGTCCCTGACAAACTCAGCCTCAGTGTACTGTGGAATACTTTTGAAATACAACCTGGGATTAACCATAGTTAATTTTTTTCTGTATGTATGCCACTATTTTTTCTCACCTTTCTTTCTGTAGGTGGGAGCAGCAAAACACCTTAGAGTGAAATGAAATGAGCAAATGTCATTCTGCAGAACCCTGTTTCTTATGGAATGAGTCTATGCATGACAATAATTATTTTACTATATTTATAGCTGTCAGGCTATAACCAATTCTAAGGCACTTTTATTAAATAAGAGCACCATATCAAATGTATCCATATGCATATGGACATATTTTTTACCTATTCACACTCACAGAGATCTACTTCATAATATATGCTCCTTTTTATCTAGCTAAAGAACAGTGGAATACTGTTTGTCAAGAGCAGGGATAACACCATCCAACATGTATAACCACTGCTCAGACCAGAATATTTCCTTGCAAGTAGGTATTGCAACTTCTGTTTCATTTTTTGTTTTTCTTTTTGAGGCTTAAAAGTTGTTTGCTTTAAGAGTGAGTTTCACATCTTGTATTTTTGGTGCAAACGTTTCCCACAGTCTTTTAAAAAAATCTTGTCTAGTATTGAATACATAAAATGTTTGTTTTGCCTCAATGTATTTTATTAGTTACCAGTTAAGCATACCCATAAAAACAACAACAACAAAAAATACAGGGCTTTTCATTAAGCTACATTGAGACGAAAATGTGAAAATTAATGTATTTATCAATTTTTTAAAAGAATACTTCAACAGTATTTTTAAGACAACAGAAGGTTTCTTCCATGTACTTTGATGTCAGAAAACTGTAGCTGTTAAAAATGGAAGCATCATAAAATCATAATAGGAAAAATGTTTTTCATAGAGAAAAGGTTATTTAAATTTTTCAAATCAACTGGATGAAAGCAAGCAGCCAGGGATTTATAGTCTGGTAAGACAATTCTCTCTGCTGGGTCTTTACTACTAAAAATAAGATATGTGTACTTTATAAGTTGCATTTAATTCCAGTGCACCATATCACTCTTAGAGCTTCACACAGATTGCACTGAAGCAGGAACTAGGATAGAATATGTCAGGAAAATATCAGGGGAAATTCATTCCTTTGTTGTTATTGGTATCAGCTGCTGGCAGTGTGAAATCCTCAGGGGAAGATGTACCCTCAAGGTCTCATGTTGTATTATTATACACAGCACACAGGTACATTAGTTACACTGTCGTTCTCCCACACTCACCGTGTGGTATTCGAATACCAATTAACATTCTACATTAAACAGGGAGCATCCTGGGGCTGCCTGTATTTAATTATTTTAGTGTGCCATTCTGTCTGGTTATATGTCTAGCTGTTCAATTTACCTTGTGACATATTCTGTATGAAATGGTTTAGTGAAGGTGATCCTCAGATTAAACACCATCCCTGTGGGTAGCAGTGCTGTAATGTGGATGACAGAAGCAGACATCACCATCTCCTGCATGACCTTCCTCTTTCAGCAGCAGTGCTTCTGAGTACTTATACTGTCCCCGTGTCATTTCTGTAGTTGTCTGCTCAAGTCTCCTAACTGGATATTTGCTCATTTGGACTCTTCTGCTTTCATTTTTCCTGCTTTTCCAACCCAAATTGCATGTAGCAATGGAGCCTTGTACTGATGCACCAGTACTGATTCAGAAAATCAGTCTAGTACCTCTAAATCTTCATCACAGGCTTCAGATTTGGGATGATAAAATTCATTACAGGTAGCCTGGGTTACAGTGTACTCTGGTCTTGCCCTTGTGCTGGGGCTGTGGAACCTGTGACACACCACAAGTATGTCAGAGCTACTGCTGCAGGTGGGCTTGTGGAGAAAATAACACTGAGAAAAGAAAAAAAGGAAGGGTTTATGGAACAGAACCACAGAGAGGTTGAATGATGTTGCTCTTGCCTAGAATGCTTAATTAGCGATGATCTCCACACTACTATAATAAATACGTTTCCCTAATGAACCTTTGCATGTAGCTTGAAAAAAATCCTCACTGGCCAGCGGGGGAAATGCCAGTGCTCAGTAGGACCTCTGAAAAAATGGTCCTTAAGGGTTTGTCTCCTTTAATGTCAGATTTACTGAGTCTGTGCTCAGAACGAGCTGAACTTGGGGCAGCTGCATCTTAGGCACCAGCATCACCAGCCCAGGCTGTGGGGGGATGAAGGGGATTACAGATGGGTCCATGTTGTCCTCCCCTGAGCCACCCAGACTCACCACTGGGGCCTCAGGGATACTTTCCCAGTTCCCCAAATCTGTGGGAGCATTAAAGTTTTATCAAAAATTGCCTAGTTACTTTCTGCCAGCTTTCTGAAGTCAGCTGTCCTCTTCTTTCCCTGGCAGGCTGGTTACAGAGCTAGGGAGCTCAGAGTCCCAAGTTTCCAAAGCCTGGCAACTGAGAACATCATCATATTTATCCTATTTCCATGGGGAATGAAACCAGAAATATCATCGTCTAGATCCCATATTTCTGAGAGAATTCCTAATGCCTGTTAAACAATTTTTAGTTTAGAGTGAAACACTTATTGCAAAGAGGAATATTTTTATTTCTTTTAAAAATAATCTTACAAACTATCACTAGCGTAATAGAAAATAGTTTTTATTCCCTTATCCTCTCCATCACTCACACCTACACACAGAGTTTAGAAAGAATATTTTTTTACATTCTTAAATGTGTTTGTAGAGGGAAAATTATCTTCCTGACCTATCCCAAAAGGAGGCTGACATAAATCGCAACACTGGTCCTCTGTGGCTGGTTTGATGGTTTATATTGATTCTGTCCTGGAGATGACATTGAAGCTGCTCTCAATGAGGCAGATATGGGACATGCAGCAATTTTTCAGCATTGAATATATGGCTTAAAAAAGTGCTGGCAGACTGAGAACTGGGTGTGCACTCAGGCCCTCTGTTTCCTTCTGGCAAATCCTTTCCTTTACAGCCAAAGCAGACAATGAACAAATTCATGCCAGAGAGTAATGCTGCAGTGGCATGCACTTCTTTTGGAAACCTAAAGATCTCATGGTTAAAGGTGAGATAAGGATGTTATACTTTTAGTCAGCACTGTTGCAAAAAATGAAGCACTGAGAAGTGTCCACGGAATAATCTTCACAAAATAATTTTTGGTTTCCATTTTTATGAAAGTAAAATCCCTATTATTAAAAATTAACAATATCACCAAAACTTCCTTTTTCCCCCCACCATATTGTCCCCTGGTGTTGTATTCACTTTTAGCATTTTTTGGTGATAATTAAAAGAATCCTGATTGCTCTTTGATGAAGATTTTGGATAAAAAGTATAGAAATATAAGAAGAAGAAGTAGAAGAAGTCACAAAAGAAACTAGACTGTCTTTAATTTTTTTGCAAAACATAAATGCTTTCAAATCTTTTCCTAAAATATTTTGCATACTTTGACCTCTTAGTGACTATAGTCAACTCTGTCAGTTCATCACTTAATTTGGGTTAAACCTGAAGTTACACAGGTTTGTAACGTCTCCTGTTTTTTGTACACCGGCAGAAAATGGGTAAACAGGAATACAAAGAGCTATAGGGAATATGTATAGCTACAAATACCTGTTGGCAACTGCTTGAAATACCTCTGGCCAGTTACACAAAGCCTGATGCAGCCTTCTTCAGCTGATGGCAGGTATATGCCCTCTCTGGATTCATTTGGGGATTGGGCAATTCACACTGAGCTTTGCCTCAGTCCAAGACTTCTGGCAAAGTTTCTCACTAAATCTGGAACACTACTAAAAATTAGGATGCATTAAGCAGTTTCTGTCATTAATTTCTCATTTGCAGTCTTTCTTCTCCTTTGCCCACACTCTGTCTATATTTGTTTCTACTTCTGAGCCATTTTCTGCATGTCCTCTGTGGATACACCAGTTCAATATTATTTTAGTTGAACGCAAAATCCCAGCATAGTTTCAGCACACTTGAAACTGCTTCCCTGGCTGCATAAGCTGAGCTAGAACTGAGAGCCTACAGCAAAGTAATTTAGCAAAGAGCTCTGATATTTCAGCAAGACACAAAGTCCTTTTTTCACCTCCTTGACTTTAAGCATTTCTATCACCGTTAGTGCTTTCCCCATCTTGCCAGGGCATTTATATTTTAGAGGTTTTCCCACAGAGTTATTTACTGGGTAATGTCTTCACTGAGAATATTTAACTTTAAGTCATAAAGGCGACTTGTTATTTTTATTATTCTGCAAAAGCCTTTTGTCCACTTTGCTTAGCATCATGAGCCTTTGCCTACAGTGAATTCCACTAGCACTACAACCAAAGTATCACAGCCAACAACTCACATTATACATGAGCCTTGGATAAGGCTGTGGACTAAGCCATGCAAAGAATCAGTGAGTGGTGTTCTTTCCTCCCTTGCTTGCCAGCATTATTTAAAAGTGATGCCAGAGCATTTTTCACTTAAACCCTATAAATATCGCTCTTTGAACATGTTCTGTTGTTGATTTAAAATTTAAACATTCAATTTAGCTTCCCATTAAAACAAAATCTCACAGGCTCCTCTGAAATGTAATATGCTCTGAGGCAGCTTTCCATTGTGAGGGAGAGTAACAGCTAAATGAGATTTTTTTTCCCCTCCTAAATTGAGATTTGGAAGTTATATTAAATGGCATTGTTTATTGTAGTGAGTAAGAAAGAGCACTAAAAGGATGGTTCTGCATTCAATACAGTCTGGCAATTTCTGCTTTAAAGGCTTTATTTTCTGAATCACTGAAATGAAAGACAGAATTGCTACTGATTGAAAAATGAGTAGTACCATGCTCTAAGTGCCCATCTCGGATCCTGCTGAAACAACTGGAAAGCCTTAGACCAGCAGCCATGTAAAGAGGGACATGCCTCCTCTGGATCTTGTGGAAATACACCAGCAGAAGGGCACTGAAAACTACTGGAAAAGTCTGTGAAGGGAATGATGGCCTGCTCATCTTCAAACAGTGCAGGAGCAGCCAGGTAAGTAGGAAATTTGGATCAAGGCCGTAAGGCGAAACAATGACCTCTGCCAGGTTTGCCTTCCTCCTGTGGTGTGCTCTTGTTGCCTTTTCCAGAGAGCTTTTGTTCACCTTCATGAAATATAAATAAACTCCATTGAATAAGCTGAATTGGTTTTGTACTGCAACAATTCCAAATCCTGCATCTCTTCTTTTCCCTTTTGAAACAGAGCCATCACCACTTGAACCCCGCAACCTTAAAGTGAAAATAGGAATTTCTTAGATATAGAAGTCTCCTTTTCAAAATGGGTGTTCACTTATGGCTGACATTATTTGCCTAATTTCCCTACTCCCAGAACTACTTAAACATCCATCTTCTGTGCCAAGATACAGTGAATGAGCAACTGCTTATGCTTTAATGAGTACAAATGAAATTAAAAACCTACATGCTGCATCTTGTTTCAAATCATATCACGAGCAGAGACCATGTCTTTCTATTTCAGGAGCCTTTCCACTCACTTGGATCCAGTTCCTACCAAATTTGAAATTGCAGTGATAGAAACATAAGTAAGAAATTGTAAAGGAAAACCACTATTTGAAATAAGAATGTGAGACTGTACAACTTAACAAATAAGACACTGTTTTCTTTAGTATGTAGCTCTTTAGCAAGTACTGGTACACAATGAAGTCATGTATCTCTATGTTTTATGTTAAAAAAAAAAAAAGATTTAGTACATTTCTGCTGTATCTAGGATCTTATTTTCTGACTTACAATGATTCCAGAATGGAATTTGTTAAGATGAATTCAACTTGGTTGGAGACATCTAAAAAGCTTCTGTCAGCTACCATTTCTCACAGAAATGCTTTTTCCATCTCTTTTTCAAGAAGAGTTCTTGGGATGATGAAAAAAAATCCTTTATTTTTTACTAATTGTAGAATTGTATGGCAAGTATTTTGTACAGTCCTGTTTTGCAGCTTTAGTCCAAAGGAACTGTGGCAAGCCTTTTGGCAACATTCCCCACAGAAATGGGTCAGGAAAATGATCACAGTGACAGCAGTGAGAAAGCTCATCCACCCCAAAATGAATGGAAAACATTCACTGCAAAACAGAGAGGACCAACTTGGTTTCAAACTCAGCTGTAGGCTCAAGAACTCCTACACTTAGCTGCTCCCACACAATTGCTGTAAAGATAATATGACCATTTTTCCGTTCCTAATTGGCACAACACGTTCAGAATCTTTTGGCAATTGCCAGGTTTTGCTGTCGAACCAGTGGCATGGACATTTCTGCTCAGGTTCCTGAGAAGCTGAGCTCAATGCTAAAAGTTGCTTTGCATTGTTTGATTTAGAGGTCAAATTATTTTCATCTCTGGGTAAAGCAGGAGAGGGAAGAGGGAGGAGTGGGGAGAGGAATTGGTGGTAGACACCTTTGTGTTTTACAGTCTTTTCTTCTAATACAGACCAGATTGGTGGTTACATGAGCATGAAGTCTTGAGAATTGCTGCTTTGCATGTGCAATACTGAATAAATTGCTCAGATGAACTAAACCATACAAATATTTACAAATATTTATGTGCGTCCGGTGTGTAACACCGAATGCATTTTATCCCAAATATTTTGGAGCACACCACAGCTGTCATTAGCAATGACATTTCCATTCATGCAAAATAATACGTAATTACCCAGTCAAATCTAACCTGCTCATCCTCATGTACAGTTTTCTTCTGCCACAGAGCTAAAAACTAAATGATAGCTCCCCTATGTTCCGGAGCTGGAAGCACACTGTGTTTTTAAACAGCCATCCATCTCAGACCTGGTGAATCCCACTGCTCAAATTAACGGAGCACATGACTCGTGGCCTTGAATATAAGCATCCAGGGGAGGAAGCCCTCATTTGAGAGCCAGCCATGGGCTGAGAGCTCCCCTGGGCGCAGGGTCGGCTGCGTGACTCCCAGCCGGGGTCACATGCAGGCGGCGGCACGGGGCGATGGGCACACCTTTCCCTGCTCCCCCCAGCAGCTGTCATGGGAATGATCAGCTGCCTATTACATGCATGCATGCACTTCCCTGCCTCAGAGCACACAGCCGTAATGCGCTCTGCTCACAGGGAAACATTTATATCCCTAGTTTGGCGCAGAAGGGCAGTACCCCCTTGCCAGGCAGCCCCTGCGACCGCCAGGCAATTAATTGAGTAATTTTCCCTGCTTTGTTGAGGGCAGTGGGGAGGGAAGGACAAAATCTGCACCATCAGTAGCAAATTTATAGCAGGATGAATTAAGCATAACCAGCCCTCAGGGATTACCATGTTCGCATGAGCATCAAAAACCAGGGTCCACCAGGCTCCCTAGTCATCCCAAGCAGTGGGGAAAAGCATTTTCTTCACAAGCTACTTCTTCAGAGCAGCAAAATGTCTCATATCCCTTTTCTTTTTTTTACCCTCTATGACCTCCTTAGCAGTAATTCATGCCTTATAAAGAGGAGAGGGCCTTTTAGGAGAAGGGTGGTTTTTTGTGAAGCAGAGCTGTTAGGAGGATGCAGTGTGCACAGAGTCCCCCTGTAATGAATTACAACTCAGGAAAAAGTGGTTTGAATGGGAACTGATTTGGAAAGCAGCAAAAGCAGAATATTCCTTTCCTCTGTGAACTGAGATATCCTGAGGGCCTATGAATCTCTGAAAAAAAAAAAAAAAGCCTTTTTGTAAAGCAAATGCTGCCTAACTTAAATCAAAAACAGACATAGGTGTACAGAAACGCAGACCTGCCCTCCAAAGGACATGGCCTGAACACAAAAAGAGGAGATCAAAGAAACCAGTTGGGCATCTCCAGTGGCAGGCACAGAGCCTGCCAGGTATCTGCTGTCATGAAGTGTACTGGATGCTGACCATACATCATTGGTTAAGGCCCATAAACTATCTTTAGTGTAGGAAATTGAGCAGAACATGTTTAAACTGCAAAACCAGATGATATTAATGCTACTACAAGCTCTGTTTGCACAGTCAAAGTATTTTTCTTTTTTTTTTTTTGAAAGCAGTCATCTTTTTGGCCTTTTAAGTATGTACCTGGCACTTACTGGCAGTAGAACTTTGACCTTTTCAGTGATGGGTAATCATTTGATTTACCATCTTGTGTTCACCATTTTAATTGAATTGTTTATTTAACCACCAGTGTGAGTGCTGTCCATTATCAATTTACAGCCTTCACTTTAAACACGTAGTTTTAAAATCAAACAAATATGGGTTCTGCTCATGTATTTCTATTGACTTCAGAAGAATGTTAATAATTTACCTTATCAGAGAGCTGGTTTTCATGTCATTCTCTAGCTCCAAAAAGCTGTGAGGCAAAGACAAAGAAAAATCTTATCAGTTCTATACTTTGTCCTCACAGTTCATTTCCAGAAGAATGCACACAACATTGATACAACCTGTTTTTCCAGGAAAAATGAGAGAAATATGTGCATGTTACATGACATTTGTTAAAGATGTGAAGTGCAGCTGTAAATTCTAAGTTTAAGATAATATCATGTTTGGGTTTTTGTGATGAAGTGCATAAATTATTGACTGCCTGACTATTTTTGCATACACTTTTCTCAATGATTGAAATCCCAGTTCTGAGGATTACAGCGATTGTCAAGATCTCTGAGTTAGCAAAACATTATACTCTCCACTAAAAGGACTCAAATCTGATAAGAAAGGAAAATTTGTGATCATGACTTCCCTGGATCTTTTGCCATTAGTCCAGAGCCAGAAGAATGAGCAGAGAAGCAATCTTGGAGCCCAGAGAAACATGTGGTTTCTGTCTACCACAATAAGTGACAGACCACTCATGGTCTGTTTTTATCACCTTTAAAATTTGAAGGCTTTGACTTTGGTTCAAATGAATCTGGATTTGCAGGAGGCTTTTATTCCCTTTTTTCCCCCAGTTGCTCAAAAGTAGTTGGCAAATTCTACTGTTGCAGCAAAGCAATATGGCCCCACATGTTTTGGGGTCAGATTGTGGATCCAGGAACTTAGCCAGGTGTTCGGAGTTATCATTTGTGTAACAGGCACTGCTGATGTGTGTGGTGGATTTTGATAAAACCTCAGTGTTGTTGAGTTTTTTCCTTAGGAACCAAGTTAAGCTTTTGCTCATGGGGCACCAGAAAGTTCTGGCCAGTTGCGAGTTTGTTCGAGTCCCTCAGTTCTGTGTACCCTTTCCATAACCAGGGCTGCATCCTCTCAAAGGGATTCATGGCCACAGTTATAAAAGACCAGCCCATTCTTGGTGATTCCCTAGTTCACATCTTGGTCTGCAAAATCTGGGGCATAACTGCAGGCAACCTGGCAAAGCCAGTCTGCTGCAACATCCTTCTGCCCAGGTGGGAACGGACAAAGTGTAAAACAGCAAGAAAAGAAGATTTTTGAGATCAATTCCAGCCAGTGGTTTCTTGGTGCTCCCGGCACTCTTGTGCTCTGACTCAGAGAAAACTAACCAAGCAAACCCAGAAACCCTCCCAAAGCATTCTGAGGAGAGACAATACTTCAGCATCCACAAGCTGTCTCTTGGTGCATGGTGATCTTTAAGGAGATAAATAATAGACAGACCATGGCTGTTTCTTGCTTGGTTTCCTACTTTTGCCCTCTCATGCATAGGGGAAAAGACATTAGCACAGCATAATATTTCGGTTCCTGTTCCTGATCTTGAAGAAATCACAGGTGCCCTTGAAGAAGGAGGTATTTTCTATAGAATATCCCCACATGAAGACCAAGTGCTTGATGTCAAGACACAGAAAATCTTCATATCTTCAAATCTTCAAATATCTTCAACTAGAATTCAATCTGTATTCAGCAAATGCACTGGAAAATACTGATACAAATACTAACAATTATTTTGAAGACTGTTCAGCAGGAGAAAAACCCCATGAATTTTTTTCCCAAAACCTATTTTATGCGTGGAGAATGATATATGCCAGTTGTATTGTGTTTGAAAAGATCCTTACCTAGCCTCAACCCCAAAGATCCTCACAAGGCTACATTTATCCAGAGAGGTACTGTTTGCATTTATACAGACTTTTAAATTCTGCCAATGTGTTTAAACAAAATATTTTAAGCAGTCTCCAAGTTTGGATCCAGAGTTTCAGGTTTGAGATCCCATGAATTGATCCCAATTAAAATGCAATTTGGGGCTTGGAATTTGTGATATTAAAAAATAACTTAGTACAGAGTTTCCACCTGGACTTACAATATGGAAGTTGCCTATCTCTCCTCCATTTCTAAAATTTTGAAAAAACAAACAAAAAGAAAAACAAAAACAAAAAACCCCCTATAGTTTACAGTGGAATTGGGGAAGATTTGACCCCAGACGACCTTTGCCAGGAACTGTTAAGGAGCAAACAGGGCAGAAAGGCAGAAATGGTTTGTTGCACAAAAATGGTGACTCTGTGCTAACCTTCATAGATTGGAAAGAGCATTTCGAAAGTCCAGGCAAAAATGTGACAAGAAGCCAGTTTAAATATGAGCACATAGGTGTGATATGTTCTGAGGGCCAGGTGTGACTTGGGAGCCTGGCAGCTTTGTGCACATCGTAACTTTGACATCAAGGATGAAGAAAGACAGGTTAACAAAGATTACTGATAATTAAGTCATGAAAAGGTATGGCTCACAGTGTTATTGCTTTTGTGAGACACGGCGAGCAAATGCACCATGAAGGGTTACTTGTGTAAAAGGCAAGTGCATTGTTTGTGGCATAGCCACGAGCAGTTTACAAATGCACTTATTTTGTCTTGGTACATCTCTACTTGTAAGCATTTACCTTGTAATAACCAGCTCTGAATAATGCTCCATCGTCCTGCTTTTGTGTATGAGGAAGAGGTTAAAAGACAGAAAACAATAACTGGCTTTCTCCCATTTTTCTGCAGTCGGTGGCTGCTATTATAATTTGCTGTAGAGGTTTTAAGCACAAACACAACCTTCAGGATCATGAAGAAAAGTACTCATATGTGTATGTGCCAGGCATCAATTTTTAAAACCCAGATCCTTTGTTTATAACCATGCCAAGTGGTACTGACGTTAGCAGGGCTCCACAGGCAGAAAACCTGTACAAATTCTCATTTTCTTTGCCTGTTACAGAAAAATGATTTATTATCCACCTTTGTTACTTCCCTGAAAAAAATTCCTGATAAGACATGAGAAGTTGAAGAGGATGTTCAACTCTACATCTTAGAGGAACATCTGTTTCTCATGGTTATATTTCCCACATAAAACATCATAAAAATGTTTGCTGTGTATACGCATGTGTCCAGTGTGTGCATTCTCACTTTCACTCCTAACAGCCCTCTTGTGCTCATTTGTGTTCAAACAGACCCTTAAAGAGGGGGGGTTTGTCTTGCTTAGCCATTGGTTAGAAAAAGTTAGGTGTCAGAGATGAGGTAGCTGTTTAGGCTCTTTGCAGTCAGTGGTGCAAAAGTAATTGCCTAGAAGATGGTGGAGGAATTGTCCTCTGCAGGTGACTTCACTGACTGCAGAGGGAGCTTGGATAACCTGCAATGCACACAGCAGTCAGTCAAAGACAGCAGAGTTCTGCTCAGAGAGGCCTGGCTGATGTTCTGGTTTTACAGACAAATAATGCAGTACATACAGACTAGGGGAGCTGTTTGCTGCACCTCCTCTGTGTGCATGGAGTGTAGCTTTAAAAATAAGCAAAATTTACTCTGATTATATTAAAATACTTGACCATACTATATATCATTTTTGAGGTCTACAGAGAAAAAAATCCCTGCTTTAAATCAAAAAAGCTATTTAAAACAACACATTAGAAAACACAATTAATTTTAATAAACACTGCAGTGATTTTATTATAGGACATAGTCCGAAGTCCAGAATGTTGGAGTGAAACTAAGAATATACACCTCTACCACTACTTATAATTTCCAGTGCTTTTTGAGTATATATTACACCTTCATAAATCAATAAAGCATTGCACCTATATATATAACTAAAAATGCATATCCTTATGCAAACACTTGATTGGTCAAGCAGTATGTCCTCCATGAGGAAATGGGTTCCAGAAGGTCCCCATGTGGTACATTTCTAACAGGTCTGTGCTAAGGAAATAACACTGAGCTATAAAATACCCAGATGTTTGTCCTTTGTCCTGGTCTGTGTACCCAATGTGAGGCTGCTGGACACTGCAGTGGGATCACATTTAGGTCTAGGCAGTGGGATCAGAAATGTGCAGTGTTGGTTTGGTTGGGCTGGGTCACTCTGGCACCCCTGGGTAAAGAACCCCCAGGGGTGCAGAGGAGCTGCAAGGTCTGCTCTCAGCACTGCAGGTCGGAGTGGGCCTGTTGATTGCAGTGCACAAAATCAGGATCCAGGATCAGGTGTGGACCACAGGCTTTAAGTTTTGGTGTGAGAGTGTGAACCCAGGAGAAAAACCCCAACAACTCAGTGTACTATACATAACTATGTGCACTGGGCTTCTTTTGGCAAGCTGCTTTTTCATGCTTCAGGAATTCCTGTTCTTTATACATTCCATTCCATTTTACATGATCTTAAATTCCTTTTTGGCCATCTTCTTGTTTTCATAATGCAAAGCAATGTCGGGTGACTGTATGTTTCACATCACTAAGAATATTTCATTTGACACGTCTTTTTCTCTGCAGTTCCTTAGATGCCTTAACATGTTGCTTTCTCCCTCCTGGTGTTCTCTGCTTAATGCTCTTTTCTGCTCCTTCCTGGAGCTTCCTTAATTGATGCATGTGGCTATTTGTTGCATTTAAAAAAAAGAGCTTTGACTTAGCAGTTTAAAGCACTTCCATTGTCTCATGTTGTCAGTTTTTGCCCACCACTTTCTTTCCTCAAAGATAAAGGGAGTGAAATTAAAATGTGTCTCTTTTTCAGACACTAATGTGATTTCCTTAAGCACGGCTATTCTCTATAAACCTTCTCAGGGGTCACCACCAGCTTCAAAGGTTTTTTTTTTTTTAATAAGCACAGGGAAAAAAAATCCTGTCTGGGTTCAGTTCCTGTCATGTTGTAAAAAGATGTGACCAGTTTTGGATTCATGCAGCAGTATTTGCTTTTAGATTAAAGATGTGTTTAGATTGGAAGTAATTTCTCTTCAACCCATGAATAGTGGGAAACAAACACCACTGTTACTGTGAGCTATTAGGAAGATCTCTGAATTTGAGCAAAGTCTAGGGAAAAAAGTACTCGGTTGATGACTGGACTCTTCCAAACCTACTAATAATCAGCATTATTCATAATAAATGTTAATCCATTTGAAAAAGGGCAATGGTTTCCTCAAGCATCTGGAAGATGGCTCCCTCAGACAGATTGCAGTGGAGGGGCAGCAGATGGAAACTGGAGCCTGAGCCTGCTCTTAACCTACAAGGTTGAGATGCAGACAAGCAGTAGGAATTTGCCCAAAACTGTGAATTATCCATGGCAAAAATTCCTAGACAGGATTGCTTGTGCCTGGTGAGGACTCCACAGGCACGTGTCCCCAGCCCCAGCAAGGAGGCCCGTGGGGATGGGGAAGAGGAGACAGAGGAACAAAGACAGTGCTGCAGCAAACTCAGCCTTTTCATTTCCCTCAGCTGGTTTAAAAAGGGAATATAGAAAACCCACAAAACCCAAACAAGCCCACCCTCACTCTCGATGCTGCTGTGGGTGGGCTGCTCCAGCACAGATGAGATGGAGCAGATTTGCCCCCAACTCCAGTGAATTCTTCCTCACAAGATGCAGCTACAAAACTGCCTGTGAGGAAGGATTCAGCCCTGGAACATGCAGAGGCTGGGGCTGGCTGACCACTGCAAGGCTGGGGGAAAGCAAATTTTAGGAAGCCCCAGCTTCAGTCCAGGCTGGGATGGGCTAGCAGATACAGCCCAGGGGAAGGCAGCAAGGTCACAGTCAGGAAGGGCTCAGGCAGAGCTGGGTCATGGGCACTGCTCCTCTCTCCTGGAGATGTTCAGACTTGTAACACACACTCGAGACAACAACAAGGCCAGGTTTTCCTCTGCAGCTGGCCCTAGAGAGTTGCAGAGATGGACTGAATTCCTGGATGGATTTCATGCCTGTAGGGGCTGCATTCTTGCATGGGCTGCATGGGCTGCATGGGCTGCATGCATCTGCAAACCTGGGCTGGGGGATGCTGAGGATGCCCCGTGACACCCTGCAAGAAGAGGGGCTGGGATTGCCAAACAAAGGACAGCACTGTCACAGCAGGAGCTCTTCCTGGGTGGGTTTGGTAGCTTTGCTGTATGTGCTTTATCCCTCTACCCTATTGTTTCCCATTGTATTTTCTTCAATGTTATCCTCACCTTTCTGTTTCGTGGGGCTCTGAAGCCATCAGGCCCAGAGCTGGTGCAGATGTGTGAATCCAGCACCCAGAGGGACTGCAGCCAGGAAAAATTCCCAAACATCTGCTGCCATGGCTTCTTTAGTTTGCAGCAATCCTTTCCAAAATCCAAGAATGCTTTGGAAAAAAAACAAAAACACAAAAACAAAACAAAACAAAAAAAACACCCAAAACCCCCCCCAAAAACAGAAACAAATTTTAAACCACAACTTTTGCTCCTCAGTTCTGAGTTTTAAATGTACCCAGACATCTATTTTAAGTCTTTCTGAACAAAAATCCCCTGTGGGTCAGTTTTTTTTGCTTGGTCCTTAAGGGACTCAAAGATTTCTGTCTAAGTTCTTAGACAGGACTCAATACATTATTCTATCTGTTTCTAAGATCTCTTTTTGATTGTCTTTGTCGATCAACATGATTTAAGCAGCTTTTGGTAATGATATGTCAATAGTAGATTATTTTGCTTATAACATGAAGTAGGAATATACTGCCCTGTCCATCTGTATGATACTGGGAGATTTTCAGTTAAATTTGCCTGTTGGGACTCCACTTCTGTAATGTGATTTTTTTGGAGTTTAAGGAAAAAAATAAACTCCATTTGCCCAATTAACTTTAAGGATAAGAAAAGGAAAGCTGTGCTCATATGTCAGTAGTGACAGTATATTCAAGTACTTCAGATGCAGAAAAGACAGCTCTGGAATATGTTTGTATGATCTCACACGGATTGCTTGAAAATATCAATACCCTGCATTTAAAAACATACACCTAAATTTCTCCAGTGTGAAATCATCCTCTAGAAAACTATAAGACACGTTTTACATGTTTAGGTTAGATTTTTAATCTAATTTCTAAGTTTCTCTAACATCAATATCAACCACGTGTCACTTTTAAAGTCCATTAATATTTTAATTTTTTGTCTGCATATCAAATATATAATGTACAGCTGGACACAGCACAACATTTTCTATGAATGGCATAAAGAACTATTAGCCAACAGGAAATACTTATGGCTTTGGTGTAGCAGAACTTTTTCAAAGACAGAGAAATTTATCTGATAATTAAACTTGAGACTCAGAGAAGGACAGAATTCCTGCTGGAGTATTAGATCTTGCTCAAAGACTGGGATCCCAATAAGAGGGGTTTTTTATGGTTAATAATCTATTGTATATTACTAAAATATTTAAGAAAAGGGGCAGGCAATTATTTGCAGCAGTTACTTGGTGACTCTGCCCAGGTATTAGACAATGTCTTACACACCAGTTTAGGAATCTGTCATATTTTTGCTTACAGTCAACTGAGTCCTGAGCAGATGAACATGCTAAGCTGTCTGCCCTGGCACTTCTGTACAAGAGGCTTTTAAATTAAAGTAAAAATTCATTTCAACAGTTAGGTTATGTTTTCCCTTGAGGTTTCTAACACTGTTCACTTTCATTGCCAAGGATGTTTCCTCCTTCACGGTAAAAGCTTTTTTTTTTTATTTTTTTCTCCTTGCAGCCCTAGTTAGATTGAATAAGTGAAGGTGCTCCTGCCTTTGTGTGGCTAAAGGGCCCGATCCCACAGCCCCGGCTGTGAGAGGCAGAGCTGGGGGCTGCAGGGGGGCACAGGTAAAAGGAGAGAGAAATAAATGGAAAAGACAAGCAGTTTATCTGTCTGCAGCTTGTTCCTACTCACCTACAGCTTCCTCTTAGGGAATGGATGGCTTTCTTTTTAGAACAACAAAGGTTTATCTGGAAAAACTAAAATACTTGCTTGGTTTTAGTCACTAATTTAGTATTCAAGAAATGTTAGTTTGTTCTCTCAAACACCAGCAGACAGATGGCAGAGAAAATATAGTAGACTCTGGACTCCCACTGAAAGCTGACCTAGTCTCACCCCTAGTTTATTGTTTTTCTTTCATAATTAGCTTTTGCTCAGCTTTGTCATTTTCATAAGCCTCGATATTCTTCAATTAACAAAACAGAACAAGAACAACAAGAGCTTAGGCAGCTCATGAGGTCACTTCTTGCAGGGGCTGGATTATGGCACCAAAAGAAGCCTGAAAAGCATGTATTGATCCAGTCTGACAGTTCCTGCCACATTAAGCCTCACCACAGCTGTGATATAAAGGCGCTTAGAGCTGTTATCATAAATACCATCCACTATCTTTAAAGATCATCAAAATTGCTTCACATTGTATAAGAGTTATTGTCATATAATTTGTTCAATGCATTTTAACAGCATAAATTGGTTTAGCATTTTAATACTAGCTTAAAGGTCAAATGCAGATAATTTAAACTAACATTTATCCTATGAAAGTTATCATATAAGCTCAATTTACTGAATGTGTGGAATGAAAACCAGTCATCTTTATTATTTTTGTTCATTTATCAAAAATCTAAATATAGCCATTTTTAAAATGTTAAGGCAATTCCATTTAAGCTGTGAAAGAACATATTTGAGATAATTTGTCAATGTCTATGATATTTTGTTCTGTAGAAAACGGATTATAAGAGAAGAACATTTATTATAATAAATAATGGAAAAATACAGCTACAGCTTCCATGATGAACTGAAGATATCAGGAAGAAACATTTCTACGGATCTCAACCCCACCCACAGCTGGCTGTCTGCTCCTCTATAGTCCTGCTGTGCACAGAAAATTCCCTTTCAACTTGTGGCTGGTTGAGACAAAAAAAAAAAAGATGGAAGATAAATGGCTGGTTGAGAGAAATAAATTAGTGATCATATAGGTGGAAGGCAATATAGTCAATAACATCAGCAAAGACAAATAGACCAAGTCTTGTAAAACACGCTTTCCCAAGGGGGACTCCTGGAGTTTTTCTGCTGTAGGCAAGAATTGCAAGATACTGGTATAACCTACAATAAACTGTTGAATCCACAGAGCTGGAACAGCAATCAGGTCCCAGAGGAAACTTCTGTTCCCACCCAGAAGGCAGCTGGGGAAGAGTCAGTGGCCTGCTGGTCACACTGTCTGGGTGGGATGGGATAGACCCAGACCACATCTCCTGAGACTGATCTGAAGCACAGTCAAACCTAACACTTGTGCTGTCAGGGGTTTGTCTGAGATGTGTTTTGTTTCAGAGTCTTTTTCAAACAGTTGTGTAAACAAGCTTGGAGGAGCAGGAACTGGAGCAGAGATTTCCAGCATGGTAACAGACTTCTCACCAAGTGGCAGAGATAAATTCTCAAATGATTTGGGCATCTACATACTTAAGTTTTGTACTTTGTGCTTGGGGCAGAAGAGGGAAAAGAAGTAAGGTAAAATCACACTTGTTACATTTCATAAAATTTCTGAAGCCAGCAGACAATTTCCTGGATCATTCTGACTCCATTTTATTTGATCACAATTTCTAGAGTCAAGGTATCTGCCCAGTGCTTGTCCACAGTTACCGTGTCATTTATTTTGCAGGACTAATGGTCAAACTTTTTACTGGGGCTTGAGCTGATATCCCCAGAGCTCCCCACACCCTTGCAGCACCCCTCTGTCCATCTTATCCTCACTGGGAGCAGGATTTGCCTCCTGGGGTCACTGCCAAGCTCCTGCCCTCTCACTGTCAAGAAGCATGTGCAGCATTCAGAGCCCTCATATCTATTCCTGGTGAGGTGGGGGACACACCAAAACCAGACACTTAGAGAAGTGTAAGGAAACAGCAAAGCCCAGAGATGACACCCTGAACACTCAGTCAGCAGCCAAGGATTTGCAACCAGAGACCTTTTCCAGCCAGTGGTGTTTCCCAGGCAGATGACAAAGGTAAGGGCATGAGTGCTGGGCACAGGCTGGAGGAGTTAGCACCAGTGCATAGTTTGGAAGGCTCCCTTGCTTCCTGTTTTGTCTGGTTAGCCCTAATTTCATTCAATCTGCATGAAGATTTTTATTTTTGTTCCACTCTTTTTCCTTCTCAGTTTGAGCAGTCTAATCTGATGAGACAACTCCTAATCTAGTCTTAACTCTTCCATGTTTTTTCAAGCCTGATGTTTGTGAGCATTTCTAACAAACTTCTAACTGTACAAATTAGCTAGCTTAATAAGCATTATAAAGGAGCATAACTGTCTGCATTACCAGAGGTCTTGCTGGTTATGATATTGTGAGATGAAAGATTGAGTGTATGAATCATTCGTAATAACAAATTTGACTTATTGTTCTATTCATGAATAGTCCACAAAACAAGCTTGTTATGTCAAACAGTTGTATAATTGAAATTCTTTAGACATTTTTCTACTTCTTTTTGGTATTTTTCCTCTGGAGACACAGGAGTGGAGAGAACCACTTTCTTTTTTGTTTGGGGTTCTTTTCCCCTCTTTTGTTAGGGAAAAAGGAAACTAAAAAAATTGCAAAATCACTGTCACTTTAAATTTTGATCTCAGTGATAAAATGATGAAAAAAAAATAGCCCTTTCCCCCTCTTTATCTAGACGTAATAACAAAAGAATTGAAGAACTTTATCTCATTGGAAAAATAATTGACAGTACTCTTCCTCTTTTTTATTGTCAGTGGAAACTTCTGGTGCTGCTCCTTCAGTGGGATTCACAGTTAAAAGCAGCACGTTGTAAAATTTGCTGATAATAGTCCATACTCCTGGCACCACACACCTGCTTTCCTCTAGGCTATGCTTCATTTTAAGATGTGAAGGAGTGTCTCTGTCACCTGTTTGAGCAGAAACACAAGTGAGTGAATTCCATGAATTCACCCTCATGAATTTCATTGTTTTGTTGCACTTCAGAAGGTGTGTTTGGAATGACCTAATGTGCAGTAGGGTTAACCACAAACACTTTATTTTTACCAACTGCTGATAGAAAAATCACACATGAGGCCTTGCAAAGGAAGAAATAGCAGTAAGGATAGGAATTACTGGAGGGTTTTTTTGCTTGTTCTGGGGGATTTTCGTGCAAACAATGTTATCATTTATTGAAAGTCAGAATTAACTTTTTTATTTCCATTTTTCCTCCTGTGTCTTAGAAGTGGTATCATTCCTGAAATCACCAGAATTATGCAAAGAGGATTATGAAATGCAGAGTGAGATGCCAAACCCTTGTCTCTTTTTCATCTGTACAAGCTTCTGTAAGAAGTTCATGAGTTTTAGTAGAGTTAATCTGATTCATTGAGATCTAAAAGAGCTCTGTCTTTAGATCACAAAGTCAGCCTTGTAAATAGCATATACTGGGAACAATTTGAAGTGGTTTCTGGGGTAACAGATATCATGTCTTTTTTTTTAGAAACACTACTTACTGTTCTAGATATGTCACCATCACTGTATTGCCATCATTGCAATAATAATCCTATAAAGAGTTTGTCTTATACAAAATCTCTGAGGAGTTTTGTCTTGCTCTGGTAGGATGTGATCATATTATTTGCATTTCTAAACATGAGAATATTGGAAGAAATGCAACACTGGAGAGATGAATTTGTCCATGCCCTTACTTCCTCCTTCCCAATGGGTGTTCAGAATTGGAGGAGTTCACTGAATGGGTGTTCAACCTGTTAAATTCACTTGAATTCCAATGGCTACTCACATAAACCTAAATCTTTCAGCCAGAGTGTACCTTACAGCTCACTGCCACATTGGTCCCAGAACCACTGAGCTGCAGAGGTTGGAAGGGATGTCTGGAGGTCATCTGGTCCAACTGCTCTGCCCAAGCAGGAAACTAATCTAAAAAATCAAATAATTGTTTGGAAATTTGGAAATCCTATTCATGTCAGCTATATAAATTAGTGTTAGAAAACAGATGAAAATAGCCCATGCACAACCAGAGATTTAACAAAACAAATTCAAACCCTCTATCTTTCCTTATGATACCTATAGGTGTGAAAACAAATGAACCTTTCTCGTGTTTTCACTCCCCCCACACCTTGGAAATACCTGTGTGAGTGCACACAAACCCACACAGCAGTTCCCTGAGACTGAATCCAGCTCTGACCATCTCCATACGCTCTCACCTACGCCGCATATGTTGAGCTGTCACATCGCCTACGGCACAGCCCGACATGCCAGGATGAGAGATGGACAGGGAATGCTTTGAAGCTGCTCTGTCAGTGCTTGAGACTGAAGGATTATCCAACTGTTCTCAATAGTGCTACCAGCTGCAATGTATTCTCACTCAGACATTCTTGAAAGCAAAGTGGTCTGGTCATCTGGAAAGGTGAAATATCCCATCATTTTGCTCTCTCAGTACGGGGACAGTGAGAATGTGATTGATATGAAAAGACTCCTGAATGAGAGGTCCCAGATAATCTTTGTGGCCCATTTTTGGGTGTGTTTTTTATTTTTTCCCTCAGCTTTATTGACAAGTGAATGTCAGTGTTTTATAACAAAGACCCCTACACAAGTCAGTAATATTTCAGGGGGTTATAGGCTGCCATGGTTTGGCAGGAAATATAAGATTTAGGTAATAATTTGTATGATGTTTCTTTGTTGCATTTATCATCTAAACTCTTCATGACAAATTTTACTAATTTGATATGGAATTTATCTTCAGCTTTTTAAGAGTAAAAGGATAGCCCAGAGTAAGCTGTTTACCCAAGAAAAATTATTGCAAAGGAGAGTGATTGTCATTTGCGATTGTCACCTCAGGAAAAAAAATACAGCAATATAACTAAATTTTTCCCTTTCTAGGGTTTGTAGCAAGGTCAAAGTCATTTATGCAATGTGTTTGTGATTAAAAGAAACTCTTTTAATATAGAAAAGGGAGATGACCCAGAGTGATGTTCAAAGTCATGGATTCCTCACACAGAAGACCTCTCCAGACTCTTCACTCCTCCTTACTCTTTCAGTGCTTTCTTAAGCAGTTCCCAAGCATTTCTTATGCTGCTTCCTTGAGCTAGTTCAACATTTAATTTGTACTAGCCTTTGCTTTCTTCACATCCTCCCTCCTTCTTCCTCTGTCCAAATCTCTTGCTCAGGATCTTATACCAAATAAATGATAAAAGGTAGTAAAAAAAAAAAAAAAAAAAAAAAAAAAAAAGAAANNTGATAAAAGGTAGTAAAAAAAAAAAAAAAAAAAAAAAAAAAGAAGAAAGGAGGAGACACTGACTGCAAGCACAGAGTGAGTGTGTTACAAAATTGGTGACCTCAGGAAATGATTTTTTGTAATGCTTGACCTCTCCTTTGCTATTACAGTCATGCTTGTTTCTGTCCTGGATGTTAAATCATGACTGCCACATACAAGAAAGGAAGACATTTTAATTACTGGGTTTAGTTGTTCAGATTCCTTTATTCTGGCTCACATTTACTGTGATGATAATGTGCCATTGTTCCCTCTGACACAAATACCCCACACTGACACAAGTGTCTGTCCACAGAGTAGTAACCTAAGCCTCAGGCCTTGTAAGTCAGCCTTGCAGGGAAGGAAAAACCAGTGACACCACGTCTGGGTATATTCTAAGTACAAATTGTTTTGTTTACATATATAAACCAGGCCTGGTGATAGAAGTGGTAAAACAATACTTTGTTCCAGGCAATTATTTCTTTAAGGAATATTTGCTTAACAGTCATGTTTGGTTGTCAGAGAATAATTATCCTAATAATAAATATTAATCAGGGAGGAAAGGACATATAATATACCACTGTCCTCTAGCTTTTTTCAGACTCTTATGCTAAAACGGCAATTTTACATGTCATCTCAAATGGAAATTTTACACATGTGCCAGGAGCTTGAAAAGCTAAATATAAAAGTAGCACTTAAAAACACTGGCCATAATAATATTTTCTTCTTTAGGCAATATTCCAGTGCATTTCTTGCTTGTCATTACTTCAAACTATTGGACTTTGACCCTTCTTTGAAGTCTGTAGCATATGCTGAAAATTAAGCAAGTTCTTAAGTGTTTAAAGGATTGGTTTCACTTAGAAATAGCCAGTACATTTAACTTCCAGCACTAATTCTAAACTTCTGTCTCCAGCAAACTGTGTCTCTAGATGACACTAAGTGTACCCATGCTGTGTGTTTGTGACTTTTTACAGATCAGTTATATACCCTGTGTTTTCCCAAAGTGCTTGTGGTCAAAGCACTGTGGCTGTGCAAAGCCATGGCACAAAAAGGTGGTTCCACCTTGAGCTGCCAAGCTTTTCAAGGAGTGTGAAGACAAGGACATAAAGAAAATTACAGCTTTGGTCTGATAATAAATGCATGTGATTAGCCAGGAACTAATATATGTGGATTAAAACTTACAAGTTTTCTTACAAGTGACAGGATTCAAGATTTGTGATCCAAATTCTTGGCAGAATTGAAAATCATAGCCTGAACACAGTGTGGTGGAGATTGGGATCATTTAACAACTCATTATATCAGAGTTTCTTTGGCAGAGTGATAATGGCTGTTCTCCATCCCTTAACCCTCTCCAGCCCTATAAAACCTCACACTGCTTTTGCAGGAGCGTTTCTTTACCTGCTGAGGCAGATGGGAGCCCACCTCCTTGCTGTAATGCCTTTCTGCTCAGCTGAGATCCTGCTGTAGAAATAATTGAGGGTATGGGGGTGGAGGATGAAGCAGCACACAGTCTGCATGGTTACCTACATGCATTTTCTCAGAGATAAGCTGAAAGGATGAGTGATTGTTCCCATTAATGTCACTTCCATCTCTTGGTACAAAAGATGAATTGAGCCTTAATGAAGGGACTTCGGCCAAACTGGCAGAAGAGGATTGGAGGGTCCCTTATTCCCTGTGCTCAGGGATTTTTTCCATACAAGGATATAATTGGAAATGGAAGACCTAAATTACAAACTGCAAACTTTTCCAGTGTGATGCATCCTCCTCCTTGGATTAACACAACAACCATAGAGAGACTTTGCAGTTGCCTTTAGGGCCAGAGAGTTCAATTTTATGGAACTTGGGGAAAGCCTGAAATCTGTTTGTTCAAGTATAAGTTGACATTCACACAGTATAAACACATGGGTCATAACACTGAAATCTTGTTCTACAGTTTGGTATATCTGATTTTAATCAATCTGTTTTCCTCCATGAAGTCACATGCCAGCTGAGGACGACAGTGGGTCATAAATAGTGACTTGCAACTTAACATGCCAGAGTGTCCTAAGCAGAATACAGTATTTGAGACAATACAATGGTTGCAAAATCCTTAAATCCTTTCCTAACATTAAGACTGCAATTATCCCACAAACTTAATGGGACTGCTGTCATAATTGATGTCAGACATGGCTTAGTTATCTCCATAAACATCACTCAGAATCACAGAATCAATTAGGCTGGAAAAGAACTCTGAGATCAAGTCCAACCTATGGACCCATCACCACCTTGCCAACCAGACCATGGCACTGAGTGCCACATCCAGGCTTTCTTTAAACACCTCCAGGGATGGTGGCCCCACCACCTCCTTGGGCAGCCCATTCCAATGTCTAATCACCCCTTCTGTGATGAATTTAATGGAAATGTCCAACCTAAACCTCTCTTGGTACAGCTTAAGACTGTGTCCTCTCATCCTGTTGCTGGTGGCCTGGCAGATAGATAGACGTAAGACAGTTATTACTTCCCTTAAAAAATGCACTGCAAATTTCTTGCTCTTGCTGTGTGGTAGGGTTTGAAGAAAACACAAAACTGAAGAAAAGTTTTTACTTGAAAACCCTAAGTCAGCCTGAAGCCTCTAGTAACAATTCTGAGTATAGATGAGACCTATCTGCTTTTGGAGACTGCATGCACAGAGGAGCAGAGTGATTGGTGCCACACTTTGAGGCCTTTCACCTCATGTCCTGAGTGAGTGTTAATGACTTATGCTGAAGGTTGTGAAATGAAAGATGTTTTAGACAATAAAATCTCCTTTAGCTCTACTTACATGGAAGATAAGGGGGTTTTTCAGCACAGCAATACTGTGTTTCATTTCAGATGGGTTAATTTCTGTGGTTACATCAAAAAAAAAAAAACAAAAAACTGATTCATGTCAGAATGAAATGGCTTTTGATTGCACACAGAGAAATAATGAACTGTGAATCAACAAAAAATTAGTTATGAACCACGTAAAACTGCTCTCTCAACCTAAGCCAACATTGGTTTTAATTTTCTTTTTTTACAAGTCTATTTGAAAGCTGAAAGAAACCAACTTGAATTAGAAGATAACTTTTGGAATCTAGGAACTAAATATTTGGTCATGTTTAAGTTAATGCCTTATTTTTTGAGTTCTTACATACCTCTTTTTGCTTGACTGAAATGAGTTTCAATGAGCCATTTGAGTATGTTAATTAAGTGCTAATTTCTGCTGCCTGTCTCACTCCAAAATTCCATTTCTGAGAGGATATTACTTGCTAAAAACCTCCTTGTCAGTTAGCAATAGGGAATGGCATTTAAAAAGTGGAGAAAGTGCTCTGAAAATGCTAGATTTCATATGAGTAGCAGGGTTAGCTCAAATGTGTTTTTGTGAACTGGGCACTCTATCTTTTGAGTAATAGGTGAAGGGTAATTTTATTAAGTAACCTAAAACATAAAATCAAGATGAAAATGAGGAGATTTAGAAGACCCTCCATCTTTGACAGAACAGCCAAGTGCTAGGGCCTGACAGGTACAATAAAGAGCTTAGATGTTCTTCTAATATTGTTCTTGCCATAAGCCCCCAGGCTTTGTTCTACATGCTTAGTTAAACTGTTTTTATCTTACATAAATCCTGGTAAGCTACTTTAAGATCCATCAGACTACCTCAATTGCCATTTAAGTGTTTTTTTCTGCACTAACTGCTTCTTGTTAAATAGTTTGACATTTATGTGTCTAGACTTGGGTTGTTTTGATATTGATTTGGAAAGAATGATAATGGAGTATAGTGGTAATATTACTTTTGCTGTCATACCTAGTAGCAATATATTTCTTTGAACTTCTTGTGTTAGGAGCAAAATCTACACATATGCAGGTCTAAATTTAGTTGGTTCCTCAAAGCTAGTATTCTGATTTGTTATTTTTCTCTTGCACCTACCATTTCTTCCTTACATTGCTGAGAATCTTTATTTTAAGGAAAGTATGTCAGAACACAAAGCTTCCAGGTCAGTGTCTGCCCAGGAAAACTGGTCGTGCTATCAGCTAACTCTCTCCCTGCCTTCTTCCTCACTAATGATCTGACTGTGGATATGGAAAGCTGCTTTCTGTGGATGCTTAAGTGTACATAATAAGCTAATCACTTTTAAGATGTTTACTGCTATCTATTAAATGAGATGAGCTTTAGGTTGACTTTCCACCCCCCCCCCCCCCCCCCCCCCCCCGCCCACCCCAATGTGCTTTGTTGTTTGCCTGTAGCTGATCAAAATACTGTAAAGAGGCCCATTTTTCTGGTTTTGGTTTAAATAGAGTTACCTAATCTACAACCAAGACAAAGAATTTTAGGCAGAAAATGAGGAAGTCACCAATTTTCAAAAAAAAGCTTCTGCCATGAGATAGGAAGTTCTGAACTATGAGATACACAGGCCATTAAAAGGAAAGGCAACCATCAACATTTTGACACCAATATAGCTTTACTATATTCACTCACATCAAGTATTGTACCAATTTTGTATGCTAAAATCTTCAAAGCCAAGCTGATGACAGTACTGACCTTTAAACTGCCCAGGTGCTTGCCTCAGCTTTAATTTCAAGCCTTTGATAGTGCAGGGATATGGAAGTCATCTTTTGTGAGCAGAAGGAAAGAGATTCCACCTGGAAACAACAGAGTTAGACTTTTTTATGCCTTTTTTTCTCTGCCCCTCCCACAGGGGCTTCTGTTCCTCTGTTCTCATCCCCTTGCTTCCACACCCTGCTGATAATTGGGGCAGTGGAAGTGTGGTGGGATGGCACCTCGGCTGCTGAAACTTCTGATATGTCCTCAGTTACACAGGTTTTCAAGGTGTTATGGCTCAGCTGTCCTGCCAATAATCAGATATGAGCAATTTCAAAAAGGGCATTTCTGGTCTAAGCAAATATATCCTGAACTAGTCAGCAAAAAGATACTAAACGCATAAGTTGAGAACATGTAAGGTAGTAGTATCCTGTAATTTCCTGAAAGTGAAGAAAAACACATATAATCTGCCTTTTTCTATATTCCTACACTCTACTATCTGGGAGATATCTCTCTCCAAGATTCTAATTCCTTGTGTTCAGTAAGTGTAAATTACAGCTTTTTTTCCCAAACAGAATAAAATCCTGGCCAATGGCTGAGGTCCTTGTAGCAGTGATTCAGGACACTTCACATCCCTGGGCTCAGGGCAGCTCTCTCACAGTGCAGTGGTCAGGAGGAAAATGGCCCCATGAAACCCCCATCTGCAATGACCTCAACAGGAGTTGCCAAACTCAAGAAATGGAGTGAACTTCAGTTCAAAAGTAGCAAGTTCTGCTCAGCCAACTATTTACACTCAGAAGATGGCTAAGCACTGCAAATCCCGTGGCTTTCTCAGTAGGAAAATATAAGCACCTGACCATTTTTATATTTCTTTAAGGAATAGCCAGTAAGCCTTAATTATTCCACTTCCCATGGCACTACCAATCTTAGTGGACAAGTATTGAATTTATAAATTATGTGTTTGTAAGTGAAAAGCAAATCTCACGGGTATTCATTTCATAACGGTAATATATGTCTTACAGTCTGCTCTAGGAAAAGCCAGCCTAAATAAGCAAATCAAATCCTTTAAACTCATGGACTAAGGCCAGAGTCTCCTCTATTTGTATCTCCTTCTCTACCAGTGTGCTGAAATCTGTAATACACGTAGAACTGTAATTCACATAGATCCCACTCCAGTTTTCACCATAGTGATGTAAAATGACTACACCAATAACTTTCATGGCCACTGAGGATTTCCGGTAATTCTAATATTTCAGGGCTCAAGGACCATTCAATTATTACTTTCCTTCACTCAAGTATTTTGTGTAGTCTGACAGCCAAGTTAGTTGGGCAGTTGGGCATTTTTTACACATTGTACTCCAGACAGGAGGCTTGACTTTTTCAGATGAATGTTAGATTTTCAGGGAAATATATCCCTTCCAGGAGTTCTGGTGACTACTTCAGTTTTGTGAAATCCTTGTGCAAACTTGATGGGTTTGACTTCACACTGTAATTTCTTTTGCAGATGGAAATGCACGGTGCCTCTATCTTTGGCCCAGAAAACTCATCTTTGTCCAGGACATCTTTGTCCAATTCCTGTCCTCTCTGTTTTTTTCTTAAATAAAAATTTCATCCCTGTTAACTCCAGTGCTATTTATGACGTTGAGATCACAAGATTGCTCTTATGAAAAACATGACAGAGCAATACAGGTAGAAAACAGCACAATGTTTTTGTATGCCATGCTTGAGGGCCATATTGAGACATTGATGCTAAAAAAGTTCTAAAATTTCACTCTAAATAGTGAACAACAGAACCCAGCTCCTCATCTACAGGGTAAGCCAGCCTCCCACCCATACACTGAATCCTGCCTTTTACCCTAGACATTATGTTTTTCTCTGGATTGTCTGAGTAATAAAGCTAGTTGTCCAGGCTTGTACAATACTCAGCAGAAAGACATGGGTGTTTCTAGAGGTCTATTTCACTCAGCTGAACCAGATGGCTAAGACAGTGGCTGAATTACCCTCTGGAAACTCTTTTTTAGATGGCTATTAAGAAAATTTGGACAAATTATTTAGAAAAATAAAGTGGAAGGAAATAATTTGTCACGTAAAATATAAGATACTGGGAGTTTCAGCAGTCTGGGCTCCATGGAGTGTATTCAACGTGCCTAAATTTAGCCTTTCACTGTAAATTTCCACTACAGCCAATTTGGTGAAAAGGACATTTCAAGGACATTTTCACCTGCTTAATCCTTCTGTATTGAATTCTACCTAGCTCCAAAATGTAAGTCACCATTCCCACTACCATTTTATATAATTCCTTGCTAATGAGAGAAAAAAACAAACCAAAACAACTGCTCAGTCAGCCTTACAGGATAGGAGATTATCCATTTAAATTTTAATATTGGTGTGACTCAATGCTCTACCCTGTAAGGCAGTTGTCTGGAGCATGCCTGCAGTGGTGATGGACACTTTCCACAAGAATGATGAGCAAATGTGAATGCTCCTCCTGGCTAACCTCCTAGTGAGTGCCATACCTGAAGATGTTTTGTTCTCTTGGCAAAACACAAAGCCCAGATCTTAAAAAAAATCAAAATAAGTGAGAAGCAGATTAAAATTAATGGGACCTAGTCCTTTCGGGATGTAATTAATCATCTTTGAATCAGAATGAGCTCATGGACAAAACAAATACGTGTCTGTTTGGGGACAAACATGGATTTTTTACTGTATGGGTACTGGTCTATTATGGGGGTGTATAGACGAAAAAAGTTTATTCTCTTCCCTAATTATGGATAAAATCTTAGAGAGGTTGCTGCCTGTAATAATTGTGACATTTTATACAGTCTTGTGATTATTCTGATCTCAAATTATTGTAGTGTTGCATGCTTCAGTTTTCATTGCAATGCATATATATATATGTATTTTTCTATTTAGTTGTTTATAGTAATTAATAAAATAGATACAAATGGAAACCTTCATGGACCAGATGTTTCTTTCCTAGATTGCAAAGACTTCAGGGTACATTAGAGACAACTTAATAAGCCTAATAACACAGTGGTGGTCCAGAGATCCATTTTAGATCTCATAAAGTCCTAGTAAAAGTTCTAGTCCCAAAAGCTTCACTGAAAAACCCAGACTGGTATTGCTAGACCATAAAATTACCAAAATATTTTGGAACTTTAGAAGCTGGTGTGTAAACGCTTGTGAAATCTGTTGGCTACAGAAACTAGAACAGAGTAATTAACTTAAAATTAGTCAGACTGCCATTTTGGTGCCTGAAAATACAAACCATGTTGCAACCTGTGAGATTTCTGCAGGGTCTAAAGGTCAACTTACACTTCTCTGTATAGGAAGTAACTTGGTATTGAGGCAGCCAGACATGGCCAACTGCTTTGGCAGAGCTTGGAGCACTGAGCCGTGAGGAGCACGGTACCAAGAAAGAGCAGACCAGGGAGGAGTGGCCTTTTTCCCAACAGCTCCTGGTGCTGATAGGGAAAACAGAGGATTCCTATGGCCTGGGGCTCTCCTGAGACACCTTGTAGATGCTCAGACTGTCCACTGTCACACAACCAGTGTGTTTTGTGGCACTGCCAGCATACCTGAGGGATGGACTTGCTGTGGAAGCATCTGTCCATCTCCTGCCCCAGAGAGCAATGGGAGGAACCTGGGAGTGCTGCAGCCAGGGGTCAGCTGAGGTCTTGAAAATGTCTGGAACTGAAAGCAAGTTTTGGAGAGGCATGGACAGCTTCAGGTGAAGAGGTACTTGAGGGTAGGGCACAGGACTGAGGAAGAAAAGAAAGCAGGCAGAAGACAGAGATATCAGCTAGGGGGTACATCATGAAGGGACCAGTTGGCAGAAGTACTACATAAAGATGTATTTATTGTGAAATAAAAATGGATATGTTAAGGGAAGGTAGAAATTTGGAAAAAGGGTGTAGATAGATGTCCAAAAAAAAAAGTGGAGAAGGACATACATGATAGATAAGACCAAGAAAGCATGGTTTTGTCCAGGTCAGTGCTAATCAGAATCAGCAAAGGCAATAGGGCCTTGCCCATAATGTACTGAGTGATGGCTATTTATCTTCAAAGGAGAATTTGGATTCTAGCTGCCCTTGCTCTTTGAATAACCCTACCCTGTCTAAGTGAGCCTCATGAACGTGCCAGGGAGATTTTACAACCCAGAAATTGGACAGCAATTCCTGCTTTTTAATGTGATAGCAATAAACAAGTATCAAGTGTGGGAACAATTATATAATAATAAAAAGGAGATGACGAATGTACATGTTCCCTTTTCCCGTCCAAAAAAATAACCCTCTTTGTTGGAAATTAGACTTTTTTCCAGCAGACTGAAATGATAAATAGGAATGGGTGTAGTTAAAATAAAAATCACTCTAAGAATAGCAGTTCTGGTTCTTTGTAGTCCTGTTGGAAACCACTTTAATTTGAAAACTGGACACATGGCAATGGCCAAAGACTCTAACTTGATAACTCGCAGGCTGTACAGGTGGACCAAGTATGGAGTTATGAGACCCAATGAAAACAATGGTTGGACAGATATTGAGTCCATAAAATGATGGCAGCCAGGCACAGAATATAATACGATACAGATGTAGGTGTATCGCTCTGAATAGTTTGCACTCTGTTTCAACAATAAAAATGTGTGATGTTTCCAGTACCCACCACCAACCATATGAGAAAATAAGTTTTTCATCTGGTTTCAATATAAAACACACCATTCTAAAATCAATTGATATTTCATACTCTTTGTATTCTTCTTTCCTGCACATGCAGGAAGTATTAATGGTGACATGATTGTATGTTACTGCAGTTTAACAAAATGATCAGGAAGACAAGCTATGTTAGCAACATTATTCAGACATTTAATAGCATTTATCCTTTTAACTTCATTATAGTGAATGCCCCAAGGCCCAAAGAGAGCTATTTTTAACATGACTTCAGACAGAATGAAGTAACTTCTCATATGAACATGCACTGGCCTCTTTACAGAGATATATTACCAAGTCTCCAGGATACAAAAATAAGGGGCTGCCACCCCTCTGCCCTCACTCTTCCTTGCAACCACTCCATGTGGTCAGTACTCTCCGGTTTCTCCCTGAGGTCAGAAGCAAAAGTCTCAGCCCTGAGGCCCTCACAGCTGTTACCACTCTCCAGATGTCAGCACTCACCTGTCCCTTGTCCCTCTTTTTATTCCCCTCCTCCAAAAAAACCCCAGATCTGTTTAAGCTTGCATCTTTTCCAGTGTCTCCCTTCAGAAAGCTTCTCCAAGAAACTGAGAATGTGTGTGTGTGCATCTGCATGTGCATGAAAAATAATTTCTTTCTCAGTAAATATCCCCACTGTCACCTCCAGAAAGGGGAGAGTGGGGAGGGAGAGAAGGAAGGAGAGACCTTGTCCTGTCTTGAACACAGCAGAGTCGTTGGATGCCATCAGATTCTGGTGATCCCATTAGTGCCCACATGGCCAAGTGCTGCTGTCACGCCCCCAGATAATTAACTCCACCTTCACCATTCCTCACTTCAGCGAGAGCAAAGCTTCCAAACAATGTTGTAACCACTCTGTAGCAAGCCACTGACAATTGTAAAGGATGTCTGTAGATCTGATTGTACACTGTCTTGCTCTATTTTTGCTTCTCTTCTCCCATTTCATTTGGTATGCACATTCCCTTTTGTTTCCTTTACACTTCTTCATCACCCAGCCTTTGATTTTTTTCCATTATTAACCCCTCAGTTCCTGTTCTTATCCTGTTTTCCTTTACTTAACTGCTTTCATTCCTCAACCATATTTTTTCTTCCCAGTTCATTTTTCTTCACCCCTAATATTTGTTTATTTGGTGCATCAGGTTG
Organism: Cettia cetti; assembly: GCA_013401135.1. Classification (NCBI taxonomy): domain Eukaryota; kingdom Metazoa; phylum Chordata; class Aves; order Passeriformes; family Sylviidae; genus Cettia; species Cettia cetti. The sequence continues at coordinate 31,816 of VZUI01039714.1, forward strand.
GCTGGTGACACTTCAGTAATTATAGCAACTAGTCCCAGCAGTTACTCTTTGGTTCTTGCAATTTCCTACCTCTGAATTCCTTTTTCCCTTGAAACATGAATTTCAATTATATATTTTTTTCCCTCTTGTGTGAGATCAAAAAGAGATGTTTCTCTGCTCTCAAAAGTCTCACTTTCTGTTTTCTCCTTTGTCTCTATAAAAAGATTCATTTTTGTTGGACTATTCTTTTAGCAATGAAAAGCATGAAGAGTGAAGGCAATCTCAGGATTGCCTTTCATGGATAGTTTTCTTCCTTGGAATTTTTCAAGGGTCTCCCCATGCAAAGATTTGCATTTTCATGGCTGTGAAGCACTGTACATGTTGCTCACAGACATGTCTCCCCTCTACTATGACTCTCCTAGATGGGCTTCTCATCTATTTCCTGTATTGTACTTTGTTAAAATCTATAATTTTAATCATTTCACTCAAGGGATGCTCATTGTTCCTGGTTTTGTCCATCTTCTCACAAAGTTCTTCCATGAGCTTGACCAGTCTCATATCCAGTGGGACCCTTTATAGTTAACTGTCTTGCCCTTAACACCTAGGTTAGCAACAAGTGTGCATCAGAAAAAACACAATTTTTCCATATTGCCTTGCTCAGGTCACCCTCCTGTTAAGGTTTATCCTTTATTATTAAATATAAAAGGTAGTGGTTGGGTTTTTTTCTTTTTTCCCCCGAAAGGATCTCATGATTTATAATGGCCTATGTAAATCCTCTTCTAAAAAAAAGGCAAATACCCAGACCACACAGTCCTTCTAATCCTGCAACACACAGGCATTTAGCCACTCTACCATTCTATTTATATATTCAATATAAAACACTTCCTTATTTTTCCAGTTCTGCACAAATATTTGTAATGAAAGTTACCCTTGACACTGAAAGCTATTCACTTATGTATTCATACCAAGTTCACATTTCTGCCAGCTAATCACAATGCAAAGGAACCCCCAGTTTTTATTACAGTGCTGCCACAGTATTATTTAAAAAAATCACTGTGCTGAACAGATGAGCCAGGGAAGAAAGAAATCCCTGAGAGTTCAGGATACTGACCTCTTCCAAAAACTGAGACTGGCCTTTCTTAGGTCACTCCACTGACTTCAGCACTCGCAGGGTTGCTGAGGGATGGCAGCACCTTTTTGTGCAGAGCAGCCTTCAGCCAGGTCTGTACTGCATGGGGTTTGTCTGACAGAGTCAAGAATCCATGTATGAGGCTCTATCACTTTTTGTCTTCTTCTTGGTTCCCCTCTTCCTCTTTGGCTATGAGCAACGACCTCTTCTTCCCAGCTCTTGTTGAAACATAAATGCTTCAAATTCTTTGATGTCCTTGCTTAGGGTACACCACGCCCAGTTCTGGCCATGTAAAAATATGTATTAATTATTCATCAAAACCACAGAATTACAGACAATGTTGAGTTGAAGAGGCCCACAAGGATCATTGAATCCAACTCCAGGTCCTGCACAGAACCCTACTCAAGACTCATACCATATGCCCAAAAGCACGTTGCATTATGTATAAAACTAGCTATTATGCAAGAGTGAACATAACAAAAATGTTAAAAATTCCAAACAGTTAGTTTTGGCTATTTAAAAAAATACATATTTTAACCCTCCAAATTTGCCTACTATACAATATGTTTTCATGTTCATATCAAGAAATGACTTTCAGAGGAAATAATAAACATGTGAGAACAAAGAAATAAAAAAAGATAATTCAGCCAATTTATATGCAACAGCAAACAACAAAGGCAACAAATATGGTGGGAAAAATATGCCATGTTGGCAGAATTTCACTGCTAAGTGTCCAAAAAGAGAGGGTGGGGTTTTTCCTGCTCTTATCTTCTGTTCTAAGTGGGTGGTCATGTTTCCTGACCCTGACAACCGACACTGCTGGTTTTGGTGAGGGCATTGCAGAGTGTTGTCCTTGGGCTCCTGCTGCACATTCATTCCCAGCTGAGACAGATTGTTGTGAGGAGCTCCCTGCACACCTCTGCCCTTTCCCCCACAGCTGAATCAGAGAAGCAAATGCATCACTCGGGCTGAGGAAAACAGCACAACACGCTGATGAAGGAAGGGGGAAGTGAGGAGGAAGACTGAGGATCTTATACAGAACACCAAGGAAAATTTCTGCAAAGAGTATCAGGGACCACCATATCACTGTGGAGCAGAAAAACACTGAGGCAACGAGAGGATGAAATGTAACTCATGAGTGGGAAGCAGCAGATGTTCTTCCTCAAGGGCATAAGCATAACTATAATTACAGAAAGCAAAGACATCCTATCAAGCAGAAGAGCATTAGCTATGCAGCCGAGAAAACCACAAATAAATTGACAAGTATTATTATTTGCCTTTACATAAAGGAAATAAAGAAAAATGACACAGGGTCATCCACAGGCACAAAGAAATGGGCATAGGGCAGACAGAAAGGACTAAGAGCACAAAAGGAGACATTTTATTTGCAATGATATTAGATGCCCAATAGCATATCAATAGCAAAATTGTACATGGTATACTTTAGACAGAAGAAAACTTCATGCATCCTTCTTCAGAGCCCAGTGAATTAATCAGAGTCTACCCAAATCATATTTTATGTGAATGTAACCACCAGGTCACAGATGTGTCAGTGCAACCTCACTGCGTTCAGAGAGAACCTGCCTGTATGAAAGGCTATTTGGACATATTTTTAAAGGATTAGTCTTCAAGGCTACTTGTCTGCAATGTATTCAAGCACCTACACCCATCTCATCTAACCAATCCAAAACCCCACTGTGATAAATTAACCTGATGTGAAACTGTGGAGTGTAATTTTTTTTTATCATTCTTTGAATAGCACATTGTTTTCATGAAGAAACTAACTCAAAAGGCACTCATCCACTGAGATTCATTATATCTATAAATATTAAAAGGCAGTTTATTTAATTTTCTTTTTTTATCAGTGCTCCCTTTTGGTATCAAAATACTGAGATCAAAGTGATTCAATTCAGAGTGATGCCAACCTCACCCTATTTAGACCCACTACAGCTTTGGTGTAGACAGACCAGAGGTGGTCTCAAGATGAAGAGTGCTCAAGGCAGTCCCTGCTAGATCCAAAAGCAGAAATATCTGCATCTTCCCTTTCCTACTCTAAAGCTTATTCAATTGAAAAAAGTGAAATACTTTCCAAATAATCATCTACAGAACTTGGTGAATTCCAATCAACAGCAAAGGTGTTATCCTACCAAACACAATGGACATCTGTGCCACAGAAGGTATGACAGGAAATCAGTAGAGTTACACACGTTAAACTCTTTTGCCTGTACAGCACCTTTTTCTGATATTAATATTGTAGAAATAAAAAAAGAATCTTAGTCTTCAGAGCTCTCTTTGTTTGCAAAGTGAACACTACATTTTATTTGTAAAATAAGAACATTTATATGGAGTCATTGAATTCAAAATAATAATAAAAAAAATGACATTCAGATTCCAGAAGGAAAACTGGTTTTGTTTCTACAAAAAAGGCATCAACTAATTGAACAGATCTCTCTCTTCAGTGCATTTGGAGTCATATCCTTAAAATTCTGCAGGAGAAGCTTGTTTTGTTTATACTTTATTCTTCGGTGCATTACAGGCTCAGCTTAGTGGTAAGAGGAGATACTTGACAATTTTACTCCCCTTGAAAGTCATAAACACTGTGAAAAGCTAAAATGGGTGGCCAGAAGGCAAATGGATACCAGGACACTGAGTTTGAGCAGCTTTTGCTGCTCCCAGAAAGCTGGTGAGGGGTAGGAAGTCATGTTGGGGGAGCCTGAGGGCACCAAACTCATATAAAGCCCCGTGAACTGGTCATCCCAGCATGATCAGGGCACTCACAGTTTGGGTGCAGTGTCTCAGGTGACATGGACATCATGACATGCTCACAAAACCTTTGTGGGTGTATAAAACAGACAATGACCAAGTGGATAGAAAAATGACAAAATGATGGACTTGTGAATGGAAAATGTTACAAAAATTTCTAAGCTAATGTGTAGCCTTTAAATATCATCAAAAAGTAAGCACATCATATTGTCTTACAGCTAAACTTCAAAAAAGACTTTTTTGACTATAGAATACAAAAGCAGTTAATATCACTGCAGTCAGTTGTATTGGAGCATTGGCCAAATGTCCTTAAGAAGGGACGAAGTCCATGACTGTGCTCTATTAACCTTCATGTACAAAAACATTCCCCAACAGCCTAAAGAGAAAAACAAACCTGGAGCTGTTGTTTACATTTCATTTCTCTGTCTATCCACCCTATTTTGATGTGCAATTGACAAGTGCAACCCCCATCCCTCAAAAAATAACCACTCAGTCAAAAAAACCTCTAGTTCCATAAAGTATTAAATCGGCAAAGATTATCAAAACAATATCCTAAGGGAAAGGGGAATTTTCACTGGCATACTGTCAACTGTCAGTCATGCACTTTTATTATCCTTGTCTGGCCTCTATAGTTTGCCCTCTATGTGGGTTAGGAGAGAACTCTTTTTCCTTCCATTTATGGTTTATTTGTAAATCGATCTATTGCTGTCAACATGCATGTGATGATCCCTATGCACCTCAAGTGTGGCAATACAGAGTGTACTAGGACAGAAAAAGAAAGCATCCACAAACTGAAATGCTTCTAAGCACACTCAGAAAGTCCAAAAATGTCTTTTGCTCCATGCTTGCTCATTGTTCTTCTCCAGAAACCTATACCCACTGATTTCTAAACTCACTTTAAAAATAGGTGTTCTACTGCAGTGGAACGTAAAAAAAGAATGTAAGAAGAACCAACCTTTGCTTGAAGAGACTTGCTTTGGAGCTGTTAAAATGGTCTTTGGAAATAAAGTAACTAGAAAATTTTTGGAAAATACGAAGGAGTATCTGAATGATTAATTTGTTATCCTATTTGTAGTCTGAATGTCAGTCTTGGGCAATGCCACCTTCACAATATCAAGGCACACTGTTTCTTCACTTGGAACGATTATCATGAACTACACTGGAAATTTCTTTCTTCTCTGGCTTTAATGAAACCATAAAGTTGATGAGTATTTTCCATACATAAAGAGGAAATATATTATTTTATATATTGCATAGGTCTGGAGTATATAGCAAAAATAACATGGAAAAATAGTGTAAAAATCTGTTCATAATATATTTCCTGCATTTTAGCCAAAAACCTCTGCCAATATTTAGTACCTTTTTGTTTTAAATTAGTGTTTTAAAAGAAAATAGATATATAAATTGTGGATTGCTTTTTAGCAAATTATATTTTTAAAAGTAGAGTTGGCAATTTATGTTGCCTCTAGACACTTTGCCTCTTATGCTTGGTTGTTATTAAAAAGCATTTAGCACCATATTCTTGGTCTTCAGTTGTGAACATTGCAAAGTCATCACACAGTCCCAAACTACTGCAGTCCATGGTTAAAAGGAGCAGAGAAGTGAAAGTTCAGAGTTATTATAGGTCATGTCAGACATGGCATGTACTGGGACAGAATGACACTCAAGAGATTACATAAGATCTGCTCACATTTTGTGTTCCTCAAGTTAGTTTTACTGGTTTGCTCATTAATGAGCCCTGAATTCATCCACTAAAAGAAAAAAAAACAAACCAACCAAACAAACAAAAAAACTCAGGAAAGCTAAAAGCAAGATGGTTTTCCTTTATTATACAATGAACATGATTTCCTACTTTGTGATGATTCCCCACAAATTCATCTTCTGATGACCATCTCAGTGCTTTCAAGCTCTCCAAGTTGTCCATAACGTTTCTGCTGCTCTTGGTCCTTCCCACCCTCACCTCTTCCACTGTGCTGGCAGGGGAAGGGCCTCTCCTCTCCTCTCCTCTCCTCTCCTCTCGTCTGTTTTTCCTCTTCTGCAAGTTTCACCCCAG